>JNEM01008199.1:0-34548 GCA_000697335.1 Conidiobolus incongruus B7586 | reverse complement strand
GTCAGTCAAGTGTTCTCTAGACTTTTATTAGCTATTGGTATCCTTCACTACTTCCCCACTGAAGAGGTAATAACTCATCAGAGCAATATTAGAATTTCAGCTAATTTCACATTCAGGTCAAAACTCACTGGGCTTTAACTACTATGTCATTCGCTTGGTCCATTACTGAAATCGTTCGTTATTTATTCTACGCCTCCAACTTAATGCACTCCCTTCCCGACTGGTTAACTTGGGCTCGTTACTCTTTATTCTATGTCCTATACCCCATTGGTGCTTTCAGCGAAGTGTTATTATCTATTCAAGCTTTACCAGCTATTAAGGCTTATAATATTAATTATTACTATGTTTTAGTCGCTATTTTAGTATATTATCCCATTGGTAAGTAGTATAACAACTAACTAATGAATAATTTTAATTAATATAATATTTATTCATCAATTTAGGTTTTTACTCTTTATTCACTTATATGATCCGTCAAAATAAGAAGGTATTAGGTAACAAAGCTAAGAAACAAAATTAATTTAAAATAAATTAACATTAAAATTTTAATGCATTATCAATTCATATTTATATTCATCACAGTACTACTTTTAATTAAATTTATTAATTATTATCACTATTAGACATAAGATTTTAATACATATATTGGATTAAAACTATTTTAGTAAAAATTTGTTGATTAATTAGAGCTTGTTCAATATTATTAGTTAGATAAAACTCATAATCCATGATGATATTAGCTGTGTTCAACATCTTTAATTTATATAAGTTCAACTCAACAAATTTATATTCACCAACTTAAAAATATTTTTAAGCAAAGTATAAACGAAAACATACACAATCATAAAAATATATATTATATAAATTACATTTATGATAAATATTTAATTTTCTTTATTTATTATATAATATAAAGACACATGTCTAAACAATAAAGCAATATTGTTAATGGAGATTAATCGAAATTCGAAGATGGTAGAATTTGGTAGGTATTAATAAGAAATTGTGAAGAATATAAATTCATAATCGATCCATTATATTCAAACAAATTTGAAATGGGTAAAATTGATTTTAAGATATTTGGTATATTTTATAGATATAATTAACAAAAGTGAGTTTAATTATTGGGTAAGTCTGAAAGATTGAATGAACCAGTAGGTGAGCTGTTTGTAGGCTCGAAAATAAAAGCAACTAACCAAACCAAATAAGTTAAAGCCAATATAGTTCCCTTAAAGTAGTTAGCTTTTCCTTCAATATAAATGTAGGTAATTAAGAAAACTGAAAAGATTACAGCAATCATATCAAGTCTTGGGAATACCAATGTAAAGGTATTGAGCATATCAGTACCACTATAAGTATGATTGTAATATTCGGAAAAAGCAACCAAAATAGGTACTTGGAGTAACGAAACTTGGACAGCATAAGCAGAACCAATTTCCATGCTTAATGAAATATTTCCACCCATAGCAAAGGAGATTGCATTTACGAATTCAGCAACGTTAGGAACAAGAGCAAATAAAGTTAATCCAATAAGCTTTTCATCAATATGGAATTCTTCGATTACATCATCAACGGCCTTAATCATAATTTCGGCAACTAATGCAAATAAAACTGTGGCTGTAAACAAAACTATGTAAGATTTGGTATTACTCCATTCTGGTGCATCATGACCACCATGGCCTTCTTCACTACTGTCATCTTCTTCATCGTCAAAAAGATGATGTGGGTAAGGAATAGGTGGAATATTATGTGAAAGTGCACCAGGATTGGCTAACTGATCACCATTTAATTGTGTATTTTCGGTGTTCTCTAATGGTTGTAGTTGATCCTGCGGACCTTCATGATGATTCGAAGTTTCATAATTCTCATTGTTAAATGCAGAGTTCTGTTGCTCATTGGTTTCGTTTGAAGATTCATGGTGTAATGGATTCATTTGGCTCAAAATATGATCAGGAAAGAATTTTTTGTAAAAATTTTTAAGGGATTGGTTAATAGAAGGTTGGGGAGGTGAATAAATGAGTTTGGTGTGTGTTTTCAAGGTGAACATTAAACAAACAATGTAAGCGATTGGTAGAATTGTAGCACATGCATACATAACATAGATACCCTGTGCTCTATAAAATTCATTTTCAGTAGGATGAACCATAGAGTAGGAACAGCCAGTACATTTAAAGAGATTATGTGGGGATAGTTTTGGTGGACAGTGCTTACATTGGAGTTCAAAATCAGCATATAAGGAATAAAATATAGTAGGAGTGAAAACACCAATAATGGACATGATCAACATTGTGGAAGTTACACCTGCGCTCTTTGCATTAAATCTCTGTTGCTTCTTTTTTAGAGCACCTCCCATCATACTGACGCCAGGCATCAATAATAAACCTGCCAAAAAACTACCAATTATAGATCCTTCAACCAAAATAGCTTTTTTTTCTGTTAATGCAATACAATACAAAATAATTTCCACGATGGAACCAAAGGTAGCATTAATAACTGCACCTAATGCTAGGGAACTCTGTGCACTAATAGAAGACACAGCCATACCAATGAAATAAGCCAAAGGAACAGTGGAAATAATACAGGATACAAATAAAAATCCATTATCAGTAAAAAAAGTATCTAAATTCAATAATCCCTTAAAAACATATTCATCCACCATCACGAATACCACAACAGCTAATAGATTAATAAAGATAATATTAATACCGTCGTATGTATACTTGAGATATTGTATTCCTCCAGCTTGAATAGTACATAAAGTGACCAGACAACCAGATGCACCAGGAGTCTTTGATCCGAGTTTGAAATCTAATCTTAAGGGACTTCTTCTCAATTTGCGATACAAAGCATAATTCAATTTAGCCATAGGTACAGATAGAACAAACAGCCAATTAATTATAGATACAGTTATTAAAGTAGGAGCAATAATTGTATAAAAGATTCCAAAGTAAGCAATTTTACCAATAAACAATTCGGGCTTATATGGAGAAAGATCTTGGCTCGTATTACGCTCATGGCCTAATAAAGGTTCTCTATCTAAATCATTCGCATGATCAGGGTTTAGAATTTCTTCGTTGGTAACTTGAAACAATCTCTTTTCTACATATTTGTTAAATGGCCATAAAATGTACCAAGATAAACCACTGAGAATTTTAGAATATGCACGACCACCAAATGGTATAAACCGTAATAAAATTGAATTAAAATAAAAGATTGCAGACATCCACCAACCAAAGAATATAAGCCAAAGAACATTACCAAAAGAAAGATGCAGGCCTTCAGTAGGTATTGAATGAAGTGCACTTCTTGCGTTACGTGTAATAGAACGAGATTTTTTGTATAAAGCTGGTTTCCAAAGTCTGAAACCAAAAGGATGTACTGTATTCAACATTTCTTGTCGATCCTTTAGAGTATATTCTCTATCATCTTCGGTATCGATTTGTTCAGTTTGGTCTTCTAAATTAGCATCGGTAGTCTCCGGTTCATAATCGTGAAATCTGGCAAGAGAAGCTCTGTTTGAATGCATACGAGAACGGCCACCACTAACAAACATAGAACGATGTCGAAGGTTTTTCTTGCCTTGAGATGGGGAGTGACTAATTCGTATAGTATGAACTTCATCGTCATCGGCATCACTAGGGTCTACGAAATTGTGGAAATTTTGGGACTTTCTTGATCCTCGTTCAACACTAGATACATACCTAGAGTTTCTATTTGAATGAGATTTGTGATGTTTGGAAGGGCTGCCATGAGAATAACTGCGGTCTAAAGCTGGAGGCTGAAGACTATTGGTACTAAGTTTCCCAGTTTGAGTGTTGAATTTTTTAATTCGAGGTTGTTCCGAGCCGGAATTAATAGAACTTGCAGAAGCACAGTTAGATTTTTGAGGTTGGAAATAGGTTTCAGAAGAGCCGGTAAAATCTAACAGAGCGTTCTGAGTTTGACTTGTATTATTTGAAATAGAATCTTGGTGCTGGATAGAGTTTGAAATATCATTATTCTCTAATTGCTCAGAAATTTTGCTTTCAGGATCGATTGAAGGAGGGTCAGAATTGGGATTCATTTAGAATGTGAGTCGTCACAATTTTAAAATATTTGATAATAACGAAATTAAGAATGAATATTAAAGTTGGGTGATTTTATTAAATGGTTAAAAGATGATTAATGTTGAATAGAGTAGAATTTATTAATATTAGTTTGGGGAAATTTATAAAGGATTAAGTAATCAATAAATATGATTTCATGAGAAATGAAAATCTAACAATGGAGAGACCAATAGATTAATTATATTTAATATTCATCACTTCATTTGATTAATACCCAATGAAATCATAGCCAATCTAGTACCATTAAATTTCAATATCAGGGATTTCAATAAATTACAAGCAAATAAACAAGGGCGTTGAATTAATTTATTATCCCAAGCTGAGTTTAAAGTATTTAATTAGCCAAGGTTATTCTGGCAGGTTTTGTAAATTATAATTACTATTTCATAAACTTAAAATCTCATCTAAACTTAATTTATTATAGTATCTTATAAACAATTAATCAGCTCTATATTTATGTACAAATAATTGCTAATATTGGTTTACAATAATCAATATTAGATATCTAATATAAAATATGAAATCTCAAGGTTGCCATTTTTTACGTATATATAATAGAGTTTATTAATATAAATAAATTTGAGTTTTTCTAAATATATGATGATTATTGTGGATGATGAGACGAATAGATGTTTAATGAAAGACATAATGTGATTAAGAAGAATCATATACTAGATACGAGTTTAAGGACGTGGACGACGATGGCCTGGACGGCGGTTACGGTGGGATCTTCGACCAGGAGGATAAACACTATAATGAATTAAATCAGTCAAATATTCAAAGACATATATATCTATTAAGATAATTTACGGCTCTTCTTCTTCCTCTACTTCCTCTTCAATATCAATTTCAATATCTTTTTCAACCTCTACGTCTTCTTCTTCGTCATCTACTAGAACAAGCGCTGGATCTTCTTCATCTTCAATCTCAATAATGCGACTATGCTGCCTTTGCTTGGCAACATTAAGATTGTTAATGTTTTCACCTACAGCACCGGTTCTTTGAACAGAATTTTCAAGTCCAATATCAGCATCTTCAAGTAAATCTAATTCTTTAACAGCTCCAAAAGCTTGTTCCTCTTCCAATTTAATCAACGGAGCACCTAACACATTTCTAACGCTGACGAAAAGTCCTATAAAGATAGTAATAGTAGAAAGCTGCATACTAAATAATATTTGCTAATATAAATATTTAAATATTGATGAAATGATACTGAGTATACTGGATTATATTCTTACTTTTATATTATTTCGAAATATTTATTTCCGTTTAAATTTTGTCATTCAGTTGTTGTTTTAGTTGATCTTTGCAAACTTCCTGATTGCTTATTATGAGAATTCGAAAATCTATGTTGTTATTGTTAATTGACGAATTGGCTATTAATTAATCAATCTTATTCAATTCTATATTGAATTTATTAACATTAGCTGATCGTTATCCCTAATGATATATTAAAATTACCCATTGAAGATTATTAAATTGAATTGCAAGTAACATAAATCTTAACATTTTTGAAAAAAATACTATATCAAATATTATATATTAATAATATAGTTGGTGATATATTAAAATATAGTTAATCAAAATATCAATTTTTCTAGATTTTTTAAATTACACAATCTATAGCTATATCACTATAAATCTACGTCAATTTTAATACACTGTTTTTTGACTAATTTATTAATTACTCAAGTTTTTAACAGTATATAATAATAATTGTAAAATATGAAGATAATAAATTAAACCAAGTTGATGATTGCCTAATTTAGAAATAATAGATTCCAAAATGTGAATCTAACTCTTTATTTTATATAATATATTTTAAAGCTTTTTATTCATCAAGTGATTGCAATATATAAATATATACACAAACATCTAATAAGCTATATTTTTAATTATACATTCAATCTTATTTTGTTCCAAATCATGGACAATAATTTCTCATATTTCAATTAATATAATTTTAATTCTCAAATCGGAATTTTTATATTCAAATAAATAATAATGCCTCCATTCAATAAATTGTCAGTTTTGATTATTTTCAATAATAAATTTATTTCAATTATTACGTTCCAATTTCAATTGGATTAAGTTTATAAAATTGTAAATATATATCTAAATGATAAGATAATACAACATCATTTTTCTTCTTAATATTAGTTAATAATGATTTAAATTACCCTAATATTACTAAATATATAATATGTCAATATTTTAAATCACATTAAGTTTTTCATATTTGCTTGGAAAAAATGATATTATAGATAAAAATTTCGAAAAGTAAAAAAGTTCGTATATTTGACATATTATATTATTTTCCAATTGGTTTTCGGGTATATTATAATATATTATAAATGTGTTATCAGATGGAAAATATATTAAAGAAATAAGGTTACGAAATTTAAGAATTAAACCGCTGACTTGATCAGAAAATTTTGCTTGAGTAAAAGTAGTAGCTGAATTTCATTATATACTTTGTTATATTTCTTATTAAGCTTTAAAATTCTCTTCTGATAAACAGAATAAAAATAAAAATTTTTATATTTTTCAAAATAATTTAAAATATTACTTGAAAAGATTAATACCCAAGAATATTTGTGCATTATTTAAAATAGCAATAGATTTTGAATATATATAATAATCAATATTTTGAATCAAATAAATT
Source organism: Conidiobolus incongruus B7586 (assembly GCA_000697335.1). Classification (NCBI taxonomy): domain Eukaryota; kingdom Fungi; phylum Entomophthoromycota; class Entomophthoromycetes; order Entomophthorales; family Conidiobolaceae; genus Conidiobolus; species Conidiobolus incongruus. The sequence goes on along the minus strand of JNEM01008199.1, from coordinate 27,777 downwards.
ATACATTATTAAACTTATAAATTCTAAGGCTTAGGCATTTGATTTATATTATAATTCATAAATTTGTGATATAGTTTTTGGATTAAAATTTTGAATTTTGATATGTAAATAATTATAGTCCCATAATTTTGTCATATTTGTTTTTACATAAATATTTGATCAACTAAATTTCACCCTTAATTCAATCATAATATCTAAAATTCGCTAAATAATTTCTCTCAGTTAAAAAAAATTCAGATATTATAAATACTAATCAATTTTTTAATTTTTAGTCCAATCTGTTTTAATTTACACTTTCTATCGTCTACTCTTTCCTTTTAGCTTTTATAGATCTAATATAATCATTGAATGAGTTCAATCAATATTTCTTCCAACTTCAGCTTGTTTCACTCGTCCGATATTCAAGCCAGCGAGTCTTCATTATTAACGAGTTTTAATGGATTATCGGAACCAATTTGGTTACACTCCAGTATACAAGATTTAGTTATCAGCACTATTTCCGGCCAAGGTGTAAGTGTTTTAGACGCTACCCAAGTTGAAAATGTCATTCACACTTGGAGCTGTGGATCTGATGTAAAATATGCCCTTCCATCTGTTCTTATTATTGACTATAAAAATGACTCTGAAAATGCTGAAGACGCACCTGCCCCAGTCGAAATAACTCATGAAAATTTATTTAATAATGAAGCTATGAAAATTCTAGAACAGGGTTATACTATTTATTCAGTGCTTGAGTCTTCAAATGAATTGGGCTCTGAAGACCGTAGTAAAGTTGTATCTATCCAAAATCATCATGGTGAAAAATCTGTCAAAAATGTAAGTATTTTCTCATATTTATAAGATATTCACTAATCTGAGTGAGCTTTAGTTTGATCGCAAAATTCTCAAATTGAAGCCTATTATCTTAGATTCTAAGGCTTATATATTGTTATTTTTTGATGATTTTTCTGTCGAAATATACAATCGCGATTTATCTAACAAAATCAATGAGTTGAAGTAAGATACATGATGTACTTTGATTATAATGCATTTTTAACAATGATTTCAGATTTAGCAATCCTTCAATTTTCAACCAATTATTCCCTACTGAACACAGCTTCATTCAACATTGGGATTCATCTAAGTCCTCAAAATATGGGTTATTCACAGTATCAAAATCATCTGATTCAACCCTATTAACTGTCGATATTCATACACTTTCCCCTGACTCAAATAACATTCCTAAGTTCAGCGAATCAATCAAGTCAATAAAATTGCCCAATGTATGTCATCTGTATTATTATCACCAGCCACAAATGATTAATATCTATTATAGGGAAACGCTGTACCTAAAAAGCTTGTATTAGACATTTCTACAGGAAATCTCAGTGTTCTAGGTAACTATAATATGCAATAATCATTATTATAACTAATGCTTTTATTTTAGATTCATCAAATTCTTTTACTTTTTATAATCTAAAAATTTATTCCAACACTTCTCGCTATTCAGCATCTTGGTCATCATCGTCATTAATCCCTTCAGAATATAATGAAGATTTATATGCTGAATACGTTTCAAGCGACTTTTTAGCTTTAATTACTAAAGATAGTGATGGCAAATCAAAAGAACCTTTCTTGAATTTTAGAGTCCTTGATCTTAAATACGGCAGTATCCAATTTGGCTCCGTTTTTACTCAATCTGGGCCCAATGCACCACCTTCGGTCAACTCTGATGTTGAGTCTACCAAGTCCAATACTACTATGAGCAATGATATCCTGAAATTTTCCTTCTATTCTCAATTCATCAAGAATAGCTCTTCATTAATTTATCAAATTACACAAATTAACAAGAAAGAAAAGAGCACCGAGCTACATAGAGATATTCAAGTCTCATGTGTATTGATTTCCTGTCCTCAACAGAGCACTTTGATTGATTTAATCACAAATGCTCAGGAGGAAATTCATCGTGTTAATTCTCTTGTGAGAGAAGGTCAGTCCAAGCAAAACCCTATCATTCCGACCAATCGATTTATGTCTACTCAATATAAATTACTCTCAGAATGGAATGATTTGGAAGCCAAGTTAATCCCTGAAATATCCAAAAAAGCTGACTCCTGGGATCTATTCAGTAAACACATTTCCAGAATGTCTAAATATTTAGCTAACTCCATGAAACAACTTGGCCAAAATGTTCCCAAACATAGCAAGCTTTTGAAGAAGTCTTTCGATGATAAACTTGAATTGTTTACTGATGACCGCAAAGTTCCCTTGGTTCAGTTGGAGAGAGTTAGCCATAGCGGATCCAGTCAACCCATTGAGGATTTAGTCAAGTATTCTAATCAATCTTTACTAAATCTTTCCAAGAATTTCTGTGCTGTTCAAAGCTATAGCCAATTACGCAAAATCAAATGGAATAAGATCGAAGACATGACTCCTTTCGTTACCAGTCATATTTCTACCAAATACATTGAAGCTTGGATTCATCATATGGTTCAGTCGTGTGATCAAGATCCATCCGTTCCTAATATGGCTGTATATAATTCCGAATTAATGGGCTATTTTATTCGTTACTCCATGATCACATCCTCTACCTTTAGATCTTCTCACCAAGGAATCATCCCCATGCTCCTTCAAAGACAAGATTGGGCCAATATTCAAACTGCTTTGGTATATACTCCTGATTTATCTGAATATGAATTAGTTCAGCTTTTAATGGTCTCTTATGAAACTTATCTTAAATTCAAGAAATCTAGTCAAGTTACAGAAAGATCAGCAGCTCTTGATCATTTCAATGCCTACATGAATTTAGTTATCAACTACGACTATGATCCTATTTATCTCACGGATGCCTTGAAAGCTTTGAACATTGAACAGCAAGAAAGCTACTTTACTCAACTCGTCAGATTATTAGATGAGCATACCAATTTGTTAACTCACTCTGCTAAGAACAAATTCTCTAAAATCCAACAATTCCTTACATGTTTCATTGATGCTCATTCACTATCTCTAATCACTCAACCCAACTTACAATCACTTAACAAGCAGTTGTTACAAATCACTACAAAGGCTCAAAAGATGCTCTACAGATACCAAACGTTCAAGTCCGAAATGATGGGTGTTGTCAATGCTTATAAATCAGAAATGATCGGTGCCATTCATGGGAAGAGAACGAGTGAATGGTTAGATGACGAAACTTTCGATGAAAAGAAGGAGAACTTCCTCCAATCAAGATATAGAAGAAAGAAAAATTATCAAATTGAAACTCTATATTTATAATATTGGTTTTTTAATTTAATAAATAAAAATAGATTACTTTATTATTTAATTATCTACTTTGTATATTATTTTAAAGAGAGAATTTGATATTAAATATTTTTTATTTTATTATTTAAACACTGAGCCTATGACCCTGTTGACTTAATGGATTCCATAATTTCGATTGAATTTTCAAAAAATCAGGTGTACAAGATCTTTTAGTTAAACTGTAGCTGCTATTGGGATCACAATGGCAGCTGAGAGCAGATTCTTTTTTAAATGGACAATGAATGAAGCCTTCGTGATTATACCCAATATTTTCAAAAAAGTGCATTTTCTCAGGAGGTAAAAACAAGCTGGCATAAATACTGTGAACAGGCGCATCTCCCCATCTCTCGTAAAAGAAACCTCCACTACGGTCTAAATAGTCGAAGAATTTCAAATACTCCTCACTTCTCCACAGATTAAAAGAAGCAATTTCGAAATTTGTCCAAAAGTGGCATAAGTTGTAGTCTTTCATCATATTATTACTAATAAATTTATGATTAGGATTGGCTAACACTTGATCCATCAAGTTGTTCTCATTGAGATAGTCTTTCACCGTTGACCACAGTGATGGAATGGTGTTGATACCTTCTGGCATTGTAATGGTGAATCCATATTGAATATTGTTATCATGTACATATTGAAATGGATCGGGTTCAATATCACAGTAAAATTGAATATTGGGTTCAACTCTCCAATAGTAGTCATATTTTAAGGTTAATTCATGTCTGAAGAAGAATCCAGATTCAAATCTATAAAATATATGAATAAATGCTTGTTTTGTAGTAAATAATATTATATTCACCTGCACATATGTCTATAACTTTCTGATGGTCCATACACAATATGCTTACTATTAAATCTATTATCTGCAGCTTTTTTAGGATCAATGAAATTGGGATAACCCCAATGTTCATGGGGAATTAGACCAAATTCTACTTTAGAATTAGTGAGATTTCTAACTCTCTCTTGAAATTCAGCGGAGAATTCCTTATCATTTAAAAATACATATGGATAATTATGTCTATGGTTAAATCTACGCTCTAATTGCCTCATACTAAATATCCAATCTTCCAATTCCGAATTTCTAGCCAAAATAACAAAACATGCTTTAGGTCTCCCTTTCTGGTCTGGAGTTGAAGTAGACAATTGTTTAGTATTGTGAATAGCAATAGGAAATTCCTCCCTACGTAGGATATTATGCTCAAAATGAAAATTTACAAAACTTAAATGATTCACTAGTAAATAGGAGATTAATAATACGGATATAGAACTAAACATTAATATTGATCTTTTAACTAGGTTTGGTGTCATTATGTTTATTAGAATATGTTTATTAAATATGAATATATTGTTTGAATAACATCAGATTTAGAGGCTTTAATTTATATAAATTGCATTTATTATTATGGGACTAGTGAGAAATTTGGTTTCAAAGTCTCAAGTAAATATTATTTTTTTTTATTGATCAAACTATTAAAATTAAAAATTATTCCTAGTTTCAAAATAAATTTTTTTATAAAATAATATATAAAACCTATATTCCAATTGAATAAACATATAAAAAATTTTTTACTATTATTATTTTAAAGATTTATCATCTAATTAGAATTATTTGGAACATTTAATCAAAACCTCAAGCTATATAAAACAAATTGAATAAAATATATAATGGCAATTAGTGGCATTTTACTAATAAAATATTTCAAAATAGTCTATTAACTAAAGTATTTTTATAAAACTATCATTGAATATTATTTATGATATATTAATAGAATACAACTCAAAATTATTTTGATTTTAAAATTAATGAAAATTTCTATCTTAGAAATAATTCAATGTCAAGGTTGATTAGACAAATATATTCTATAATTAAGATAAAATTTTCAAACATTAGTTATTTTATATTCGAAAATTAACTTAATGATATGATTGCACAGTGTGAAAACTGGTATCATGGTGAAATTCTCCTAAGGTGGATGTATTGCATATTATTAGGGACAGAAATAAAATTTTATGATTTAATCGATTGTATAAAATATCTTGAATTAAATTCCTTATTTAAAAAACATCAATTCTAGCATAGAAGTCTGAATAATTTTTCAATTAATATAAAGTTAAAAAGAAAATATATTATAATATAAAACTCAGATTTATTGATTAAACTACTTATAAGTTGAATTCACTATGATATAATAATGAATATATTAGAATTTTGTATTAAATTATGAATTTGTCTAAATCAATTAAATCATTATTGTAATATTAATTATCATAGGCTGTTTACAAATTTTTAAAATTAATATCATGGGCATTATTAGCAAGAAAATATTGAAAGATTATTTTTGCATACCATCAACTTTTATAATTGTTATATTGTGCATAATATTTTATTGATAGTTACAATAATATTACATATATATATATATATATATATATATATATTACTTCAAACATGTTTTAAATTGCTTATTATATAAAAAAGTTTCAATCAATCAAACCCAAGTATTAATAAGAATTCAAGTTTTTGGAATATTATATATTGATTTTATAAAATATATCAATTAATTATTATACAATTAAGTACACCTATTTAATCAAGTTGTTTACTTTTAATAATATTAAACCAAAATTTCTTGAATTGAAAATTTTATTAAGTGATAAAATAATTTGATTAGATGATTATAAATTAATTTTTTTGAAATTATTCTAAGATTAACATTAGTTAGCTACTATTATTAAGTTTGTTCATTTTTGAAAATACAGCAAATTATCAGTGTATTAGCAAAGCAGGATGTAGATTAAAACACTCAAAATAAACTGATGCTATTAACCAGGTTTAAATACTGAGTAATTTTCTAAAATAAACAAAAATACCTCCAAAATGAAATTGGGATCAACAATCAAACTATAAAGTTATCAACAATCACATTGAATCGGATTTTTCCAATTATGAAGAAATAAATTATTACATTTTATGATAAATACAAAACACTCTTGGTCATAATTTGATTGTGAATCCTTGGTTTATGTATATAAATCAATCAATTTCCAATGCTAATAATTGAAAAAAGAGAATTTGAATTTTAAGTCATTGAACTATAATTATGTGATGTCTTATGATTATATTGCCATTCAAATTGGTTTCTATATATATATATATATATATATATATATATATATATATTAAATGTTATCATTGAAAAGTGTTTGAACATGTTTAATAACCAAAATTTCAATAATAAAATTTAAACTCATGCAAATTCTAATATTATTTTCTATAAATCAATTTTTAAATATAATGTTAAAAGAGTAGTAACTTTATAAATTTTAACTTGGTTTAAAATCCTACAAAATCTTATTTATTGTTGATTGTTGACTATAACATATGCATCAGCATTATTTCTAGCCATATTAACATGTTATTGAATAAACCTGGGCAATAGATTGAATTAAAATTTAATTATTTACCCAGTAAAGCAATCAGTTATATTTGTTTTTCATATTATCAATCATTTTTGTTAATGATTTAGATACAAATTACATTTTACTCTTGGAATAAAAATATACTCAGAATTATTTCTATTATTGATAAATAAGTATTACAAGTCGGAATAAGTACTTATTATACACACGAATTATAAGTTTTTTACTGATAATTGCTTAGCTGTATGGACATCAAAATGCAGTTACTTGAACCAAGCGTGGCAAATTTAAAGAAATATCTTAATTATTTATAGATATGCAAGTCTAATAGTATATGCTAAATGGTATGCGAATTGTATCACAATGCTCGGATGCTTAATCAACTATCTTCAATAATAGTTTATTATATTATAATTCACCCAAATATTTAACAAATCGTTGGACATATGAAATTATGTGATAAATTAGCCAGATTTTTATATAAAATGTGATATGATACTATAATATTGGTTGCTATCGAATAATCTACATATATTAATCTAATTTGGGTTAATTCCTTTGGGTGTATTTAGCCTTATACCATATTAAAATATCAAGAAATCATTTTTCAATATCAATGATTATATTAGGTAAAGTAAATTAGTATTAACAAATTAAAGATGAATTAAAATCCAATTTGAATGAATAGATGTTTTTTTTAAATTCAGATAATTGGTTAAAAAATTATGTAGATATTGGATTGAATCCAACTTAATCATGAATTTTTAAGGATATTATAATTAAGTAGTTATAGTTGATTTAATGTGTTAATAACCTATCTAATAATATATTTAGATTTTAAATAAATGAAAAATTGGAAAATTTTTGACCAATTACTTGAATACTTGTAGTATTTGATGATGTCATCAAAACTGAAAAATTATGGATGTTAAGAATTGATATATATATATATATATATATATCAATTTATGAATAAACATGATATTTCAAATTTTTACTTTAGCCAAATATATTCAATATCCTTAGTTCAAGGATAGTACTTAAAATAAAAAAGTAATATTCCAAAAATAATAGAAGAGAGATTAAATGATTCGCATATGATATATGAAGTTAATTGCTTATATTTTATTAATATTCAAAATAAAAGTTCAAGTGTTACCAAATAATTTAATATTCACATTTGAGCTGAAATATCACACTATCAAATAATGATTGATGTCATAAGATTATTAAATCGCTAAATATAAATCCAAGATAATTGTCGATGGCGTATTCTTTATCCAATTAAACACACAAGCTTTGCAATTCCGCAGAATAATCAATGGAGCTGAATTTTCTTGTATTTGGGATAATTCCAAATTTGAAACAAAAGCTCAAACTTGATAAGGTGACATCACCCACTATAAATAACCAAGTCATATCCTATTCATTCATCATTTCTCTTATCAGTTTTAATTGTCTCATATCATGCCCGTTGGTACTTTAGAAGTCTCAATTCGTAAGTATTCTTCAATTATCTTATATTCATATACCTTATACCCAATATTCATCTAGTCGACGCTCGTAATTTAAAGAATAAGGATGGTATCTTTGGTAAGTATTTCTTTTATATACCAACGAATTTTATTGTTTTTAACAAATATGTCTTTTAGGAGGAGGTAATGATGCCTACGTCTTAATCAAATCTCGCCATCAAAAGTTCAAGACTGAAGTTAAGAAGAATGCTGGTAAAGAAGCCACTTGGAACCAAACTTTCCGCTTAGGTGTCACCGAAAAGATGGACGAAATCAAGCTGGAACTCTGGGACTCTGACAGAATTGCTGATGATCTGATTGGTGAGTCATATATTTCCAAGATTTAACATTTATAATATTTATGCGCTCATCAGGTGGTACCACTATCCCCTTACATGGTGTTTTCCAAACTGGTCAAACTAATCAATACTACATTGTTGGCAAAGGTGGTAAAGAACATGGTGAAATTCAAACTGTGTTAAGATTCATCCCTGTAAGTAACCTATATTTATATAAAAATAATGATATTAAACTAAATTAATCAGGGCTCATATCCTCAAGGTTTCGACCCTAACTCTTCTGTAGATTACGATACTCTTAAGGTATTTTTATATTTTATTAATTTTGTAATTAAGGTGACTTATCCAATCTATTTTAGACTGTTGGTGGAGTTGCTGGTGGTTTGTTAGCTGCTGGTGCTTTGGCTTATGGTGCTAAGATGGCTTATGATCATTACCAAGATAAAAATAAGAACAAAGAGCAATCTGCTCCTTTACACTCTGGAGGCAATCAACCTATACACGGACCTCCTCCTGGTCAAGGTGGATATGGATCTGGTGGTTATCAACAAGGTGGTTACCAACCACAGGGTGGATATCAACAACAAGGTGGTTACCAACAAGGAGGCTATCAACAACAAGGTGGTTATCAACAAGGAGGCTATCAACAACAAGGTGGTTATCAACAAGGTGGATATCAACAAGGAGGCTATCAACAACACGGTAATCAAGGATCTTTCCACTAATGCCATTATCTAATGATTTGAAATATTGTTGGCTTATTTACTTTGCACTTCAAATATAATAATAACTATAGCTTAATCTCAGTGAAAAATATCCAACCAAGTTTGATTTTGAAGTTTTTATTGTATTTTTTTTCTGTATATCGATTCAACTCAACTGTATCAACAATAAGCTTTATTCTTTCATCAGATTAATTCATCCCATTATAATCAACTTCATTATTTGTTGAATACACGGATTGCTTCAATATTATATGTGAAATTTAATTGTTTAGCTTTGATTTACAAAATACAGGGTTATGGCTGACTTTTAAAGTGATTTAGATTATTGAATTTATAATATTTTTATATCATGGCGAATCTGAATTTTACTACATTAAATTATTTTAAGATATACAACTGGATTATTGCCTTTTCTTTTCTTCTGATTTGGATTCATTTGATTCATTCTGTTTTACTACTTCAAGTTCACTTAAAAACCTAATTAATTATCAGCATTTAACAATTATCTTTCAAAAAAACTTTATATTATTACCAGTGAAATGCAAATAAAAATGTAATAGAAAATATTAAAAAGAAAACCACATGGAAATTCCATCCAGTTACAAATGCCAAAACCAACAGAGTGATTGCCAAGAATATCATTGCAACATCGAATATACGTACTAATACTGGATTAGCACCAGGAGTAAATATTGAATCAACAATAATTCGAAACAATCCATTAGACTTTGGCTCCTCTAATTACAAGTTTTAGTGAAAATATATTACTTGACAAGATCAACTTAATATGCCTGGTCCATTGGTAGAAGTAGATGAATTATTTTTCTTCTCTATTTTGGATTTTTTTATTCTTTCCCATTTTCAAATATTCTCAAAATATATTAATACAATCAAAATAGCAATTTCTAAATATTCGATTATAAAGTTGATTTATTTTATGGGAAATTTAGGGATGAGCAAAGGGCAATATAATTAAAAGATTGATCAAAGGATGGCTCGAACTCCTGCCTACATAGTAGATCACAACCCGAGCGTGGCACCTCAGACCACTCGTTTATCTAACTATGCTAAAGAATTGGCACAATTCCATTATTTGCTAAATATTTTGTAATTTGAAATCTATTTTTGCTTAATTATATTTAGCTTCAACTTATTTTTACACGAGTTTTCATTGATTATTTATTAATGAACATTAACAATATTTATTTTTTCTAAAATTGTTTATTGATTTATATATTTATATATTATTGGTATGTTTATTATTAAATTTCTTAATAATAAAAATTGTATTTATCTCCAATGGAGTTATAATAATTATAATACTTTCATTTAATATTTTGTATAATTCAGTGCATTCGAAGAATTACTATTTAAAATGAAAAATATGAAACATAAAATCATAGCTGTATATTCTATTTACATATATTGATTACAACTCATAAATATAACTAAATATATTTCTTATATCACTATGAATTTTAAATTTATTATGATTACATTAACATATTTTAAACATTGTTATAAATTATAAATAAAGCTAATACTATTTGTGAGATTTTTCACTCATATTTTCCTGAGTGACTTGAAGGTTTATGCGATTTTTCACTTCTGTATTCTCTTTCGTGCTTTGATGATTTACGAGATTTTTCACTCCTATGTTCTCTATCCCGCTTTGAAGATTTGTGAGAACTTTCACTTTTACGCTCTTTATCGCGTTTTGATGACTTATGCTTCCTCTTCTTTTTAGATTTTGGTTCTTCATAATTTTCGCTCTAAAAAACGAAATAATAGGTTAAAAATATTCGAAAAGTAAAATTATTTTATATAAATATTTACATGGCCTGTATTGGTATATTTTTTGATCAAAGTTAGAGGATCATCTAATGTGGAAGATGAAATGATTGGAGGATGTTTACTAAATTAAGATAATGGTTAATAATTACTTAAATATATAATACTAAGATATACCTCTTTGATTGAGACTCATCGCTAAGCAGTTCTTTTGAAGATTTGGTATACCATGGCTGAGGGACTAAAATTTCAATTTAATACTTTTACAATAGGCAAATACCAATTAATAAGTGCTTACTATTACTCTTATTAAATAAATTATTTTTATCTGATTTAGCATATTCTCTCTGTTTGTCAATTTTAGATAACGGTTTAGCCTGTAATTCTTTCTATTTTAAAATGAAATTAAATATTGTTTAATTTTAAAATTTGAAAAACGTTACTTTCTCATCTTTTTCTTGAAATAAGTTAATATGTTCATAAACATGATTTATATCAATGTTATCTTCATGTTTTTTAAAATGCTGTTTTATTTCATTTGGGCCTTTACCGTAATCAGGCTCTGGTTCTGAAACTCCATGAGCTTTATTCCTTAAAAACTGAAGTCTATAAAGTCGGTCCTAATAAAAAATATCAGATAATTTAAATATAAAATATAATTATATTATTTACATTATCAATTTGTTCCTGTTTTTTCTTTTCTAATTCAGCTTCATATTTCGCTTCATCCTCGGCAACTTTAGCTTGATTTTCTTTATTATAAACATTCCAACTGTAAAATTTATCAATTAATATTTAAACTAAATAACTGTTTATTTTTAAATTTTAATACCTTTTATGAGGTAAAATATTCATTTTTTGATAAAATTTATCAATAATAATCTGTATGAACTTCAGTGACTGATTTCCAATTAAATAAACAAATTAAAATCAAGGATCGTTTCATGATTTATGGGATTAAAAAAGGATGAAAACATCTAATAGCTGGATATTACAAATTTAAAATGACCTAAGTTTTGTCAGAATGATTAGATCTCAGTTTGAGTAATATTATTCAGTTATTAATTTGTTCAACAAGAGAGAATCATTTGATTAACTATCTGAGGATCCAATGTAGTAAACACTGATTTGAAATGGTCGATAATTTCGACTTCATTTTTAAAATATTTTATAATACACTAATTTACTAGATAATAACTAATCTATATCATATGATTGATCGAATACCTCCCCAAGAAATACCATTCAAACTCTATCTTGTCCCAAATTTAAAACTGTCATTTGAATTTCCAAATTTTATAAATGTGATTTGTCATTAGGATCCATACTTATAAAGCATAGATATATAGTACACTATTGAAGATTACCAGGTAAAGGTGAAGTAGAATCAGATATCAAGGGTGTATATAGTACATTTAATTTTAGAGGTCCATTCAATCAATTCTCACACTCTAAAAATGGAACCCAACGCAAAGAGGCCTATGCAATTTACAAAGAAAATGAGTTTGATTTTGTTATTTAAACAAAATTACTAAATACCGGATCTAATAAATAACTAGGATGATATTCTGCTTTATACTTCATTTTAGGACGGTTATGTATATACAATCCCATGTAATAATATTTCAATTTTGATAATTTTTTATGTAGTTGTAATGTTAATTGAATTTGTTTCAAAGCTGAAAATGTTCCTAATCTGAGTTTTTCATACTCAGGGTTATACATAATTAAACAGATGATACTGATTCGGGTAGAATAACCAATACGCTTAGAGCTATTAGCTTTCCTTTTGTAATAATATTTTTGATGAAAGCTTCCATATCCCTCAGTTACTATATCTGGAACTGGTTCGAACTAATAAATTAATTAGATAAAGTTACAATATAGCTGATCTGATTACTTTTAATAAGTGAATTATCCAGCAATCCCTTGAATCCATCGGGTTTGACATCCTCCTCTTTATCTTTATGTACACTCATTTGATATGCCTTATACAATTCAAAAGATTCTTCAGTATATTCAGCATGTATCAATTCTATCTAAAAAATCCATTAATCCTTATAATTGAAACCTTAATTCAATATGTATTACTTTGTGATCTTGAATATTATCAATGGGAAGAAATAATTCTTCGATTATTGATGGATTATCAGGATAAGATTTTCTCAATTTTTGTCTATCAATTTGTCAATATATAAATTATCACCATTAAATTAATACTATTTGCCTTTCTTGAACATCGGGTATTAAATAATTAAAAACTTTTTTAATAATCTTTTGAGATTTTGAGCAAATAAATTGAGTACTATCAAGTCTAAACAAATATCAATTAGATTGAGACATCATTAATTTGAAAATTACCTAGTGGAATAAAGAGGTTAACAAGTTTCCAGTATACTCAGATGATACAAAACTGTACCCCGTCTCTGATAACCCAAATTCATTTATTAGTATAGAAATTAAGAAATGGCAAATTTTTTAATTTCTAATCTTTCAAACATATTATACATTTTGAAAGATTATATATATATATAATATATAGGAAAATAAATATTTTCAAACTATATATATATATATATTCAATTTTAATTCTTTTTTTATTAAAATATTTTGATTTTAAAATTTATACTTAAATTTAATTATGCTTAAACTAGATTGTGATTATCAAAAGGTTTTTATTTTTGTATCTTTAAAACTTAACTATAAACCTTTTAAAATTATCTAAAACTTGTAAACAGCTTATAAAGATAGTATTTTATTTAAAACTACTATATATCACTAGATTTGTGATTTTAAAGCTAGAAAAGACATTATTTAAAATTTACTAAAATCTAAAAGACTAATTTCTATTGTTACTCTTTTATTTATTAATAAAGTAAAAAAATATATTAAGAAATACCTTTTTATTTTTGTTAAAGAACTATCAAAGTAATTTAATGTTAATTATACAAGCATGTTATATTTACTTAAGTTTAAACTTAAATTAATTAATAAAAATGTAAAATAGATATCTTATAATTTAATAGAAGCCTAAAAAAAAATTAGAGTAGTTATAGCTAAATTAAATTTATTAAGGTATAACTAAAAATGAAGGTTTTTACAATAAATACTTATAATTAATAAATTTTAAATTCTTTTATATAATCCTTTATTTAAAAATAAAACAAAATGTTAGGTTAAGCTAAATTAATCCCCTCTATAAATTTTAATGAATAAACACTTTAAATATAAGTGAATATTAATTGTTGTAATAAATTATAATAGTATATAGTTTTTTTATTTAATACCTCAAGGAAAATTAATTAATAGTAAGTTATATATTATTTTTTTAAATAAAACAATTTCTAAATAGTATTCTTAATATAAATTAAAAACACCTATTATTTTATATAATAATTATAAAATATATAAAGTTAAAGCTGTAAAAGATTTTTTATATAAAAAAATTAAAGGGAGTTACCACATCTAGTATATTTACTTGATTATAACTTATGTGATTATAATTGTTTTAGACAATTAAAAAAACAGCTTGCAGGAAAAAAATTCCTACAAACAAATTAAATTGGTTCATAAAACATTAAATTTCAGTCTTTAATAAAAAGAATTGTTTTTTAGGTATTAGAAGCTTACTAATAGTATAGAAAAGAGTTATTAATAATAAAAAAGGCTATTAATTTTATATTATTTATTAATTTTTATATATTATTTATTAATTTTATTTGTTTAATTTTAATTTTAAAATTGTGCCATTACTTAATTTCTGCACTAATATTATAGAGGTAGGTGGTTTATTTGTTTAAGTCAAATAGCCAGGAGGACCCAGATCAAACTTGTCTTGTTGAGGATAGCACTAATTCTGGGCTTTATATAGAGTTGGACAAGGTGATTCATGAGATTCTCCAGTGACTTGCATTATCAGCCAATTAAAAGATGTAGCGGGAGCAGATGGTATGCGAGGGAGAAATGACTTTAATATTAGGTTGATATAATAATACTTTGGTAGAAGGGAGTCATCTGGCTCGTGACAATACTATTCGCTGTTTTCAACATTATTCAATAACTAGTTCGAAATCATTAATTCCCATAATAATTATAAAAAACAACTCTAATTTATATTTTAAATCAAACGTAGTAACAAACTAAAAATCAATATAATTATTCATAAAAAACTCTAGTAATGGATTTTAAAAAACAAAAATACGATAGACAATTACGGTAATTAATTTAATATTATTCACTAATAATTATTACATATGAATATTAATCTAATGTTCTAATAGTCTTTGGAATAAGAGTGGTCAAACTCAATTGGAAGAATCTAGTATTGCTTTATTTAACGCAACTGCAACTGGTACTGAAGCTTTAAAGAATCTAGTTTTACCAGGTAATATATTTTATAAAACAATAGCTGTCAATCTATTTGCAACTAAAAATATTTATTTGCAGGTATTAAATCATTCACTATTTTCGATACCAAATTAGTAGATGAAAAAGATATCAGTAAAAATTTCTTTATTGACGTTAACAAAGTCAAAAAATCAACTAAGAGAGGCGCACTAATTACAGAGTTATTGGCAGAAATGAATGATTTAGTATCAAGTCGTTATGAAGATATTGATTTACATCAATTCTTACAATCCAAATCCGATGACATCGCTAATTTTAATTTGATTATCTTGTCCAAAGATGTAAGTACTAATGAAGATGACATTGTTTCACTTTCCAAATTATGTGAATTGCACAGTATTCCTTTGATTGTGACTGAAGCTGTAGGCTTTGTTGGTTATTTGAAAGTATCAGCTCAAGAACATGCCATCACTGAAACACATCCAGATAGTTTAGTTGATTTGAGGCTCGTTGATCCATTCCCAGAATTATTAGAATTTGTTAATGGGTTTGGTGAAATTGACCAAATTAAAGATATCAAAAAATTCAATGAAATTCCATCAGTTGTAATTCTATTATACTACTTGAAAAAGTGGGAGGAGTCCCATAGTGATAGAATTCCATCTAACTTCAAAGAGAAGACTCAATTCAAAGGAATGATAAGAGATTCTGCCAAATTTCCTGATTTGGAGAATTTGGGTGAAGCGATTGATTATGTCACTTTCCATGTCCAACCTTACAGAGTACCAAGGGACACACTTGCTCTATTTGACAGTTCTCAACTTCAACTCAATGAGAAATCATCACATTTCTGGATTTTAGTCAAAAGTTTGAAAGACTTTTATGAAAACGAAGGCTTAGGCAAATTCCTACCAGTAACTGGTGTAGTCCCAGATATTAGAACCACAACTGACAGCTATATCAAACTAAAACAAACTTACCAATCTAAAGCTGAATTGGACAAGGCCGCATTTACAAAGTATGTCCATAGTCATTTAGTTTCTTTGAATCGTGCCGAAGACTCTATTTCTGCGGATGATATTACTACATTCTGTAAACATGCATCATATCTCAAAGTGATTAACTATGATCCAATTCATAAGGAATATACGTCCCCTCTCAAGTTTCAATCTTCTCTCTTTAATCAACAACCTGATGCCTGGTTCTACGTTGCATTAAAAGCACGTCACCACTTTATTAAATCGGAATCTCGCATCCCCTCAAGCGATACCACATCCGACCAATTTCACAAAGATGTTGCAACGATGGAATCATTCCTCCAACCTCTCCTGACTGGATGGGGTCTCCAAGACTCGTCCGCTCCTAAAGACTATTTAATCGAACTTGCTAGAAGTGGTCACAGCGAATTAACCACCACTGCCAGTGTCATTGGAGGACTTATTGCTCAAGAATCCATTAAATTAATCACTGGACAATATATTCCAATTGATGATATCGCCTTATTTAACGGTGTAAGAGGATCCATTACTACATTTAAAATTAATTATTAGATATTAATTTTATATAATAAAACTATTAATTTATTATCAAAATTATTTGAACTTGGATCTATTGATTTCATTTTTCTCAAAGAATTGTACATGTGAAAGAAATTTTTATTGTTTATTGCTAGTTAATTAAAAATTTAATAATTAAAAAGTATAATATAATAATTGGTATAATATATATGGTGATTATGATATATATATATATATATATACACTTCGTGCTAAAAGATTAATTATAACCAAATATTTAATGAATATGTTGGTTAATATACAATTATTTTTTGCATATATCTTCATCAAGTAAAATGAAAAAACTAAAGTAATCCCACAACTCTATGGATTAAGAATTTAATATAAATATTAAATCTCCAGTTCAAAACAAAAAATATATTATTTTTGTACAATTAATCCAAATTTAATAATCATAATAATAAAATGTTGGGAGTTATTAGAAATTTATATCGTGGTGCTATCAGAGAACCTATGATCCGTAAGAGAGGTCATCAATATTATAAGGGTAAAATTACAATCAATCATTTTGTTGGCGAATTATTAATTAGTTTTTGATTAGGTACTGGTACTGGTTCCCACGGTCGACATAACGGAAAAGGTATTATTTAATATATTATATATTGGGAAAATTATTCATAAATTTATTTAGGTGGTTATATTATCGAACCACACAAGGTCCGCCATTATGTTGTTCCCGATTTAGAAAATTGCGAAGTAAATTAATTATAATTATAATATTAAAACTATAATATTAATTTCCTTAATTTTAGTTAACACCTTACGTTTCTCATAGAACTCCCAAAATTTATAAAACCTGTACCGCTAAAGATTTTTTAAACAGTGTTGAAAAATCCGAGTAAATTAATTCAATTAGACTAATATATATATTTTTTATTTATTAATAATATGTTATCATATATTTAATTATTTTATTTTATATTTAAATTCTGTTTTAGATTTGTTATTAGAAATAGTTTAGTGTACGGGAGGGCTATTGTAAACATAGATTTGATTATTAAACAATTTATATATGAATAATTAAATTTATTCCTAATGGTTATACAATCCCACTTCCATTGTCGAGAATGATTAATTCAAACAAAAATAATACACGAGATAAAAATTTTTCAAAAACGATATAATATCTTTATTAGAATATATAATTTTTGTAATTATATAGCTATTTATCACCAAATTTAATTATTTATTGAAAATTATTGTATAACACAACTTGTGTATGTGCAAGTCTGACACTATTGAATTTCTTCAATAAAGTTAATTGTTAATTCAATGGATAAAATGACTAATAACACTCTTTTTTTTTAATATTTACAATATATTTATGAATAAACATCATTTAAAATCTTGCTATCAATTTGATACTATTACCATTGTTTTTATTCTTAATTATATCAAATTTTGGATTCCATAAGAAAGTTATATAAGGTTGATTTTTTAAATTAAACAATACTGTTAAAGCAATTAATATCAGTATATTAATATAAGCTAGTGATAGCATTAAAAATCTATTAAATTACCGAATAAAGATATATTTGATATATAACTCAAGTGCTATCAGCTTATTCAATTAGTATTAAATACTTATACCAAAATGTAAATATCAATCATTTATCTTTAATTACAAAATAATATATTTCATGAATTATTGATTTGACAAAAAATTATTCAATATGGACTTTGAGGGTTTTTTTATATTGTTACCAGTTCAAATAGCTGAGAAATTGTTATATTAGTGTTAATAACTTATAACGTATATCATAATGTGAAATTTAATTCAGCTATTTTTTAATCAATAATAAATGAAAATTACCTTGAATCATGTTGATCACTAGTCAAACAAAATTCATTATTAAAATTAACACAATGTTTTTGCTCATTAATAATTTTTCAATTTTCTCATCGGTAAAAGTGTGAGCACTTGAATATAATAATTTGAATTTACGAAATCAATATCACGAGATAATATTATTTGAGATAGTATCATCTGTATAATATGTTTCTCTATGATTAGATCTGATAATGATCATTAATCAAAAAATTAATATAAGATCTTAATAATTGAAAACCATCAAATCATTATTGATAATTAATAATATACATTAAAATTGCAACCAATTTTTTATTGGCTAAAAATCAACATTAATTTAAAATTAATTAAATTTTTTTATCTTTAGATCAAATTTTTAAAAATTATTCTAAAAAAATTGAATCAAAATATGTAATGGTAGCATATCCGACATAATTTATTTAATTTAATCATAATTTCCACGTTTTGTTAACAGGTCATAAAGATATTGATTAATTATATTAGTTTATAAATTTGAGGCATTTTTAATCAAATTTATAATGATTAAAGCATAATTATTAGTCATTTTATATTAACTTATTTTATTACTTTGATATGATGATCATAGCATTTTAAAATGAAATTCACTATCTTTTTTACTACTTTATAAATCTATAAAAGTTAATCTCGTTTTTGATAAAAGATCGAATGGATATAATAGCGATGGGGAATAGTTCATCAACTTAAGAAACGAAGATTAAATTGACAAAATGCGAGTTTACAATAATATTGTAATGTGAGTTTAAAATACCATTATATCGTTGTTAAATGGCATTAAGTACTATTGAAGAGCTATAATAAGTTAAATGCTAGTTATATAGTTTGTTTATCAAAATAAATTTAATTACATCAACGTAACCTTAGATATAAATCAAAATGATTGTTTGTTTTTTAAGCCTCTAATATCTATTAAGAGCGTTGAGTTAAAATTCCGGAGTTATATATTCAAATATAAAAATAATTTAATTTATTTAAATACTTTTATCATTGCCATCTTTAAATTTAAAAAATGCCTATTATTTTAATTTGTTTAATTAATTAACTTCTTGACTTTAGCAACGGATTGAATTCCGAAGACAAATCATCAACTTGTCTTTGATTCGTACAAACGGTCTTAAATTTATATTAACCCTTATTTCTTTAAAGTTAGTTATCCAGCTAAATTATCTAAAATTTCAAAACAGTAATAAACATAAAAAATAGTTAATTGCTAATATTTATATTCAGCGGAAATCAATCAAGTTTAAACTGTTGATTTTAATAACAATATCATTAAATAAAAATGCATATCTAAATAAAAACCTATTCACCTCAATAATTTTAATTCAAAATTAAACTTGACGTCCACATTGTGATTCTAACCATGATATCATACTATTAATTAGTTAAATTAATAACTAATTTTGTAAAAAATTATCCAAGTTAGAGGATTGATGTCCTATAAAAATCAAAACTAATATAAAATATTAGCCAAATTACGATAGCTGTGGTCATTATCAATTCTTAATTATAAGCAATGCTATCTAATGATATTAATTATATATCGATTCTATTCTATTATTCTTAATTTATTACAAATCAAAAAATTAATAAAAAAAGAAAAATTTTAAAATTGGAAAATATTTTTGCAGATAATTAGTTAAATCATTTTAAATTCTACATCTCAAAATTTATTTTCTTAACAATGAACATTATGATGAACTCGGTTTCATAATTGATAAAAAAATATTAATTCTTTAAAGATTTAAGGATGTAATCATATTGTCAAGTAAACAAATTACAACGACATACAGGTATTTTTCAACAGTATAATCAATGAATACCATTAGCATGATTGTTACTGATATCCACTATAAACAATGAAAAGTATTGCAGATTAATTATGCTGGTTTTTCAAAATTTTAACATCAACACAGGCTTCTCAGTATATTTTAAATTCATTGTTACTGAGTACCTAATGATATTATTAAATTAATGGGCTTGAATTATGTCGCTTTATAATATATTTGATACTTTATTCTCCAATCGAATATTAGTATTATATTAGTTATTATAGTCAGATTAATAGCTTTGATCGAAAATGGTTATACAACTATAAATGACTTGAATTAATAATACTATTAAAATCAGTCTATAAAATCATAATAACACAACCATAGTCTTCAATTAACTATAATAAATAAAAATATCATTGATTGATTATAATTGTATTAACAATGAAATGATGAAGTATTAATAACAATGGATAAAAGAATTGGATTTGAATAATGAAAATTACTTTGAAATGATAGGTTATTACTATATGCATTGAACAGATCTAATTAGGTAATAATGATATTTCCCTCATTATACACTATAAATAATTTAAATAATTATTAGTTTATTTGTGATTAAATTTAAGAAGTGTTTTAAAAATTGATTTATATTTAATGTGAATTAATTAATTACTGAGGTAATTTATTGTTTTCATTGGGCTAAAAGGCATATTAATTAAATAAATTTTATCAATAATATCTATATATTTTACTCTTTTTATTAGATTAAATAAATTTATTATGATTTAATTATTGATTCAGAGCTATATTCTCAAGGTTTATAAAGTTAATAATTATTTGAATATAGTTAAATAGATAAATTTTTTACAGCTAATGGCAAAAATTTTTTTGCAAAATTTTAATTTCATCATAATCAATTAATTTACAAAAAATGATATAAAGATTGATTAATTGTTAATTGGTGGATATCCCGTTTTTCCTATTTAAGACCAAAAAAATAAAAAAAATAAATAATTTGAATAAAAATTTTTAAAATTTATTACTAACTAATATATAATGGATAAACAAAATAATAATATTATTCAGTGGAAAGGAATTAGATCTATAAATAATAATTGTGGCAATATACTTTACCAAGATCCAAAAAATTTATTTAGGACTAGATAAAACTGCTGGTAATTCCAGGTGCCTTGTTCAAAATTCGTCCGAATTTTGTACACCAATAAAATGAATTGAAACCCTCCAATTCAGCCAATCAGTCGCCATAATTGGGTTAATTGTGCACCTTCTCTTAATTTAAGTGCATAAATTGATATTTTGATTTTATCGTATCAAAATTTAATTTGATGAAATTCTTAAATATTTAAAATATTGTGATTTAAGTAGGTTAAAACAACGTGGTTATGGTTGTATCATGTTTATCAACTCACTAGATTGATATACTATTTCAAGGTATTATAGCCAATTCAACAAGAGTAAGTGATCAATTACATAATCATATTAGAAATTCTATCTATAGAACACATTTTAAAAATAAAATTTAATGAAAGCCAAGTGAGAATATTAAAGCGTTTAAGAAATTGATTGGGCTGTAATTGAAACCTTTTAACAATTTCCTAAATTAGCCAACTCTTGACTTTCTAATGAAACATCAATTAATATTTCACCCAATAGACTGAAATCCATTATTTACATGAAATGAATTAAGCTTGGTATATAAATAAGGCACCTGTTGCAAGAAAATAGAGTTTAACCCTTTCCAATGGCTCATCCTAGTTAATATGCCTACAGAAACCGAAAAATATTTTATTCAAAAGGTGGTCATGGATGTGACAGCATCCATCGGCCTTACTTGTTCTCTCATATGTGTGATCTTATTGACAAGTGTATATATAAAATGCCCCAAATATGTCAACAGAATGCCAATACGGCTTATTTTCTTTATCTCTTTAGCAGATACAATGAATCATATCAGTGGCATTTTTTACTTTGATCTCATGCTTCATCCTAAGTATGCTATGACTATAGCTATTCTTCAACAATTTTCAAAACATCTCTATATCTTCACTAATATATCGGTATGTTATTTACTCCAAAGTGTGATAATATTTGGGAGAAGGGCGAATTTTTATCAAGAAATAGTATTAATTGGCATGTCTATATTATTGACCATCGTCAGTGTACTTATTCTATATTTTTTCAATATGATTGGAGTAGTTGTGGGGAACAAATACTATTTAGTAGCACCTACATCCAACGACACACAGTTGGCCTTATGGATAATAGACGGTATAATCCAAGCGTTCTGTATATTCTTCTGTCTATTAACAGTGATACTAATCCACTTAAAACTCTACATCAAAATGAAAGGAATTTTCAACTATTTCAACCAGGACACCCAGCACGATATGGAACTCAGTCAGCGCATCAAAAAAATTGTAAAAACTACTATCCTATTTCCAATAGCGCCCATTATTATTTTACCAATGAGCTTTATCCAGCTGATCCTGACTAACTATTTAAACATGACTGTTGATAGATATTATGACATTGTACGTAGTGGTATTAATGGATTTTGTGGTGTATTTACTTTAATGGCATTGCTTTTTGATTTCAACTTTAGAAAAGGATTAAAATTGTTATTCTACACTCTAATTAATCGAAGAGATGGTAATATCAATTACATAGGTTATATAATTAAATTGATATTAATTTTATTATATAGATTTTGATGATTCATCAGTGTCCATTGATCCCAATTGGAACTTTGACATCAATCGAGCTGATTCAGAAGACGGGAACGACGAGGAGAGTAACCAAGTAACGGTCCGTTCCAAAGATACTTTCTCCTCTCAATTGCCAATGAATCAATTGGAAATTTAACCAAAATATCTTATTTATTGTAATATAGTATATTATTATTGTAATAATTTCATTTAGTGATATCTATCAAAATTTTAATATTGACAGGAATCAATAATAAACTCAAAAAATTATTCTTAATAATTTTTTAAAAAATTTTTATTTTTGATAAATTGGTTGATTAATTTCTAAACCATTTTAATTTGACACCAGTTTTTATTTGAAAGGTAACATAACTCCTTTTTTTAAATTTTTGCCAATGCCACTATTATCTCTATTACCATCTTGTATTGAGTAATATATTAATTAAAATTTATTTAAAATATTACAGCAAAATGTAATTATATAATCTCTTTACTTTAATATTTAATTCATATGACCAAAATCATCAATGTTGATTAATATCAACAACTAATCACAAGTCATATAGCATATATCAACTTTCCTGACCTAATGAGAACATAATTGTAATTTATAAATGAGGATTTTAATTGATTAGAAAATATTTGAAAAAATTTATAAGAGGTTATTTTCCTTATTTGATATCTTAAAGTTATCTGAAAAAAAGAGAAAGAAACAAAAATGGTATTATAAAATTTATATGATATCATCTGGTGAACATTAAATAATAATTTTTGAGATAAATGATTTAATATTTAATAATCATATTTTTATTATAATTTATTTATTTATTTATTTTTAAATTAACTGAGAAATCATTAATATTTGAAAACCTAAATATGGACAACAAATATCAAATCTTTTATAAAATTGCAAGTTTGAAAAGAGTGATTAAATATTTTAAAGTGAAAAAAGAACTTATAATTAAGCCAAAAATTAACAGCTCACCTGAAAATAAATATATTTGGGATAAATGACTTATGGGACAGTCAAATCTTATTTGAACTAAAACTGAGAAACTGGTAACTGGAAAATGATTGTATTAACATGGCTTAGGAAAAGGTATCAGCATCAATAATCTGAATTTTTGTATAATAAGCCTAGGGATTTGGTGAAGAGAGGATTCTTGGGTAATTAATTCAAAGCTTGGATTTTTATTATAATGATGATTAATAAATAATATTAATTAATTAATTAGTATGCAGTTTCAATGTGTTAAGGAATATAGTAGTTATAATATATAAATATAGATAAATTTACATCAAATCTGAGACTTTTCTCAAAAAGGAAGGTCTTCTACCGTTAGGATCCGAGCAATAGACAGGATCTGGCATCATAATTCCCATTGTCAAATTCGTCGAGAGAGGGGGATTATTGGGAAGGATGAAGAGATCATGAGACATAGTTATGGGACGTTCAACATGACCTAAACATGAATTCATTGATATCAAGATGTGTAATATATTAGTTTGTTTATATTACCTTTGAAATATCTTAATAGACGATATCTGGCAATTTTAACAATATTTTGGAAAGATGGATCAAACACAAAAGCGATGCAAGTAAATACACCACAGAGCCCCTGAGTACCATACTTCCAAACTACAAAAGAGTCGGGAATTGTGTTGGAATCATGTGTAGAGTTCCAGAAGGATACCGCGAGGGTTCCTGGAAGTGTGAAAAAAGGAGCAATAGGAAATAAGAGACTTGATCTGATGAATCTTTGAACCTGATCAGCTAGATCTTTATCTTGTTGAGTATTTTCATCAAACATCTGTAAAACGCTTTGAAGCCTTTGATTCAATTTTAAATGTATAAATATCACGATAAAGGTACAGTATACAATACAGAATATTTGTAAAGAATGAAAGAGGCAAAATAGTAATATTACAGATTTCTTATCATCAAAATCAATCAAATAACAACCACCATCACTTTCTGAATTCCCCAAAACATTATTCCATTTCATTATCAGAGTAATTACTATAGTAATCCCAATAACAACTACCCAAATATATTTTTCCAATCCTCTATGCGTATGTTTCCTTTGTAAAATTACACACTGCAATATGTAAGCAACTGTAATATTTGTCAAAGAATATAAAGTAAAACAAGTCAACGAAATATAAGACAAGAGAGTACAGTGATCATCGATAGATTTTAAATTAGCTACAATCAGAGCAGAAACATGATTAAATACATCAGAAATAGCAACAACAAACATTAGCCTTAAAGACAGACGATCTACTAGCCTATGATCAATAGAGTATGCTAAAATGAACCCGAGAAAAACGGAGAGAGCAGCGATTAAACCAAACGGAGCCGTGACATTAGTCGCGACCGTATAGTACCAATCGGAATTGGTGTTGCTCATAAGCCTAAAAATTGCATTGTTATCTCGGCAGACCAAGAAGGCCTATTTGACGTATTTATATTTCTAAAATTATCCATTTTAAATTACATAAATAATCTACTTGTTAATATTCCAATCTTATTTGAATAATTGAAAAACTTGTTAAAGTGTTGTTAACACTGATAACAATATTCTCATGACATTTTTTCAATGAATTCATTTTCAAGGGATTGCTCCTAGCCAATCAATTCCTAATCTTTTCACATTTATTGATCAATTTTAAATGTACTTTTGAATATAGAAGAAGCCTGAACCAAAAATTTTGCTTTGAAACATAAATTGAGTTTATATTTATTCTTCATTAATAATTTTTAATTAAGGAGTTGAGCAAAAATTAAAATGACACAAATTTGATGATGATTTAGAATTAATTTAATAACTATTTAAATTCAATATTGTTGAATTGTATTTGTTCCTTAGAAATCTTTTTTGTATAATATAAAGATTGAAAAATTATATAAAATCAAATCATGACTCTAAAATTGAGTTCATGTATTGAATATATGATATCTAATATGAATTGTTTTGTGTTTAGCATTTTCATTGATATGATTAATAATAATATTTCTTGGTATGTTAAATATAATTAAGAATTATTCACTTGGTAAAAATAACTGGAAATAATATTTTGTTATATAATTAGCAGATATATTTCTTGATAAGATAATATTGAGTTATTTTAGCCCATTGTTTGAGTCGATATAGCATTTAATTAATTGTTTTATATTTCAGCTTTTCAAATCTAGCATATAATAAAAGCAACCAGGAATTTTCTTGAATATTCAATTACGTATTCATTAAATCAGGGATTAATCATAGTTTAAGCAAAAAATAACCTCGGACCTTGATTAATAAAAATGGAAACCCTGCTGAATACCTGTTGAATTCGTTAGAATAATGGATATTTGGGACTAATAAAATGTTAAATTACTTTTACCGTCCAAATCACTAGGATTGTTTTATTGTTATGATTTGTTATAGAATATTGATCTCATGATTCTACACATAATATTTTTGCTAACTTTGGAAATTAAGTGTGCAAGTTATGAATTAGCATTCGTTTTTATTATTGGATATTTAGAGATTTGAGATACTCAACTAAGTAATATTTTTATTTTTAATTATGTTCCAGTTATACGGGAAATAATAATCTTTTACTCTTTTTATTTTACAATAATAAATCTATTATAATTATACTGGAAAATTAATTTTAATCATGATTTCAATATACTTGAAATATTTGGAAATTATATTATTTACTTTTCATATTTTCAATATAAATCATAATCAATAAATATTTTAAATGATATAATAAAAATAATATTTTAATAATTTCTTAATTATTATTAACACTAATCTTTTTTGTGGAAAATTGGTATAGTAATATTTAATTCCCAAAAAGACTTGATAAATATCTTGAGTTTCTTAGTTATTTTCCAGTACTGATCGAATCATTAATTTTAATTAAATCATTCAATTAGAAATTGACAGCTAAAATATTTTCTCGACTGTCAACATAAATCATCATTAATTAAAAACAATTATTAATGAGAAAAGTTAACTTGTTTGAATTCACCCTGCTCTTTGATATCCAATTTTTTTTAAAAAGTGTAAAATTAATTTGTTATATTATTACATTCAATGAATTTTCAATCATATCATTAAATTCATGAATAAAAAATCTGAACAATAATTAAAGCAGTATATTTAGTATATCATATTGAAGTAAAATTTTAACTAATAAAGAAATAGATAAAAGTCCAAATCTTTAAAATTTCAGTGTTATTTAGAAATTAAAAATATATATTATAGAATTTTATGTATTCATTTATATTATTTAATAATCTATAACTAAATGAATAAATTTTAATTTGGATTTAATTTGAGATAAAAAAATTTTTATTTTTGTTTCCTTATATAATATATAATAATATATATAAATATCAATATTAATGATAAAATTATAATGAATATGTTAACTTAATTATTATATTAATTATAAAAATATTTTAATAATAT
>JNEM01008193.1:0-19991 GCA_000697335.1 Conidiobolus incongruus B7586 | reverse complement strand
TTTATATATATTAATTTTTATTATTACATTAAAAAAATTATTTAATTTGGAGCTATAAATATTAGATCAAAATGTTCAAATTATTAATAATATTAATTTTTATTTTAATTTTTTCGTTATAAAATCAGTATTTATAAATTTTAACTTTGTAAGAATTCTTGTAGTTTATTTGGAATTATAAAATATAATGATTATATTAAATTTATTTAAATAGCTTTTTTATTCAATTATATTTTAATTATATTAATATATTTTATTTTTATAACCTTTATTATCTATTATAAAAAATGGTTTTTAAAAGAAATTTTATAAATTTAAAAATATTTATATATTATTTAGCCAAATAAAAAGCATTATATAAAGTTGGAATAGCTTTGGTACTATCAATTGATTATAATTATCCTTTGGTTGATATTATCTTGATTATTAAAATATTAATTTTGAAAAATAATTCAAATATCGATTGAGTTTCCTTAATTTTTTTAAATAATTGAATTTAATCAAGTCTATATGACAAATAGCATAAATATGTCTAATCTATTATAAAATATTCTTTAAATTTGAATATATTAAGTAAATTTTTTGATTTTTGTTAAATCATTTTTGAGAAGATTTTAAAGTACCAGATAATATTTTATAAAAATACTAAAATATATATATTTATAGAATATTATTTTTTATATAAAATTATAAAATTTTAATCTTAAAATCAGTAGATATTTATAATAATAACTCTGGGTAATTTTGAATATAAAAATAATCATGATAATTATCATTATATGAATAACCTTATGTTGAGTTTTTATAAGTTTTGGGAAACAAAGATTATGGTTAGAAAAGTACTTGTAATATGATTTAATCAATTATTTATTAATCCTGCTCCTTATCATATCAGGACGATATGACTTAAAAACTATTATTAAGATATTGTAGCAGAATATTCAGAGAAAAAAAACCTTTTTGTTAATCTTGACACTTTGGAGTTTAAATAATTCATTCAGTGAGTGACATAGGTTTTTATTAAATTCTAATAAAGGAGCTAAAAAGTATCACTTGATCATGGACTAACAACTACACCATGAGCAGGGGGTAATATGAACCTAAATATTAAATCTAGTCAGATAGGTATTTTTAGAATACAACACTTATTATAAGAGCTTTAAAATTATTTTAATATTTCAAATAAAATATTTAAATTTAAGCAAATTAATTTAGAGCATGCAAATTTAATTATGATGAAAGTTATTGATAATGTAAAATTCTTTGCCAATTATATTTATATAAGTATATATATTTGGGAATGCTGAATTTTATGATTGAGTTTAAAATTTTATTGAATATATTAAAACCACAATTTTTTTATTTATTGTTTAATGTAAATTTATCTATTTATATATTTATCAATTAATACTCTCAGTACTTTACTTGAAAGTATACATTCACCAATGATTTATAATATCCAATATATTAAATAAAATCAATAATGAAAAAATTTTATATTCTCAATATATTTAAAATTACAATTTATTTGATCATAATATTTTTAATAATTTAAATTTAAATATGATATTTATGTAATCGTACTTGAATTAAAAAAATGAAAATATATATTTAAGGCAATATTTAACTGATTGTTTGGGACAATAATATTAAGTTCAGAAGGAATATTATTGATATTTATTTAAATTCATTTCTCCAAATAATAAATGTATCTGAAATTCAGAATAAAAAAGCCAGTAAACACACTTTATGCACTATATTTCTACAATAGCACATCACAAAATATTTATAAATATTTATATGCAATAACATAAAGTTACTATTGATTTTTGTTAAATTTTATTCAACTGAATTAAATTTATGAGAAAAAAAATTATAAAAAATTTCAAAAATTTAATTAAATTTAATCAAAATGAGTCATCATCCATCCCAAACTTCTAATCTTGTACCAAATAACAAAGCAATTAAGTCTTTCAAACGTTTAGATGTAGTTGCCACTAATCAAATAATTATGAGTCATACTAATTCAATGTGAATTCGATTCAATTGAATTTGATTATAAATAGTAGTTTGTCATCAATTAAAATAAAATTTGATTTTTATCAAAAATTTAAATAACAGAAATTAATTAATTGAAATGATATCCAATATTATCAAAAGATCATTTAGTACTTCGAGACAGACTTTGACTACTTTAAATTTGGGTATGATTCCAGGTGATGGAATTGGTAAGGAAGTAATTCCAGTAAGTTAATAATATTAATCATATAAAAATTATATTCATATCATATTTTAGGCTGCTCAACGTGTCCTTGAAGCTTTACCAAGCCAATATAATTTAAAATTTAATTTTATTCCATTACAAGCTGGATTTGAATTATTTCAAAAGGAAGGTGTAAGTTTACCCCAGGAGACTATTGAAATTTTAAAGAATGAATGTAATGGTGCTATGTTTGGTGCTGTGAGGTATATATGAATTTTTTCGATTTTGAGTTGAGTTTAATATTAATTTTTCTTAGTTCTCCATCTCATAAAGTTGCTGGATACTCGTCACCAATTGTAGCTCTTAGAAAAAAGTTGGATTTATATGCAAATGTTAGACCTGTAGCTAGTTCTAAGGGAGTTGGAGCCAACCAATCTAACCCTATTGATTTATTGATCATTAGAGAGAATACTGAATGTTTGGTGAGTTATTATTAGTTTAAATGGTCATGATAAAATGGTATTAATGTATGCTATTTAAGTACATCAAAGAAGAAGAATTGACAACTGATGAAAACAACAGACCTGTAGCATATGCTAGACGTAAGATCTCCAAGTACGCTAGTGAGAGAGCTGGCCACATCTCATTCAAAATGGCATTAAGTCGCGCCAAGTTGAGACAAGCTCAAGATCCTTCAAACACTACTCCTCCCAAGGTCACCATTACCCACAAATCCAACGTACTCAGTGTCACTGACGGATTGTGGAGAGAAACCATCAATCAAGTGTACAAAGACCATCCTGAGTACCACTCTGTCAAAGTTGAAGAACAACTTGTAGATTCTATGGTATATAGGTTATTCAGAGAACCTCATATGTTCGATGTAATTGTTGCACCCAATCTGTATGGTGATCTCTTAAGTGATGGAGCAGCCGCTCTAGTAGGAAGTTTAGGTCTTGTTCCCAGTGCCAACGTTGGCGACAATTTCGCAATGGGAGAGCCTGTACACGGGTCCGCACCAGATATTGTTGGCCAGAATAAGGCTAACCCTATTGCCAGTATTCGAAGCGCTGCTCTCCTCCTCGAGCAAGTCGGCCACTTCGACGCTGCCAACAGTATCTATAAAGCTGTGGATAATGTACTATTAAAGGGTATTATTACACCCGACTTAGGTGGTAAAGCCACAACTACTGAAGTCACTGAAGCTGTCATCTCTCACCTTGAATAAGAAAATAATGTAAAATATTAATAAATAAGGATTAACAATCGAATTAATAGTTTATTTAATATTATTCAACTGTTTATTTCTACTAAAAATGGCATTATTAACTTAGCAAAATATCACAAATCTGCTATCCAATAACAATATTTTAATACATGGTACAAATAATAATACATAATATTTTTTTGAATATTATGCAATCAAATTTATTATCTTGAATCTTTTCAATAAATAGTTCTTTAATGATTAAATGCATTCAAAAAATAAAAATTAAAAAACTAAAAATCAATTGAGTATATCTCAATAAGCTATAGAATAAAAAATAAACAATGAAATAAACTTTCAACGAAATCTTCCAAATAATCAACTAATGCAAGCTTAATGAGACATGATTTCAGAACTAGACAATTTCCAAATCATAAGAACATTACAAATATTATGCCAAATATTCAATTAACATCAGTCTCAATTTAACTGAAACATTCCCACCAATTTAAAATTTCACTTTAATCAATGACATCATAGTAATAATATATATTAGTTTGAACATCTAAAAACATTTTGCAAATTCAAAAGTTATAATCATTATATTTTAACAAACAATATAACAGTATGGATATAATTGGTGACCTCATCAACAAAGTAGCGGGACCTGAAATTAGTAATATAATCAATCAACAGGTTACGCCAATCCTGCTCAACACCCTCAAGCCCAATGTGAATCAATACGTTGGTCAACATGTTCAAAGATCCAGAGATGAATTGCACAACCAGTTGCCAGATAATATTAAGCGTGTTTTGGAAGACTTGACACCCCAGAGTGGTGGTACTTCTAACAGAGGGTTCTTAGACGATTTGGCAGGACCTTTGGAGAATATGATTAGGACCAAATTAAGTGAAATTATTGGTGAGATTCAGCAGAAGGTGCGTCAACTTGTAGATAATGTGACAGAAGGAACTACCAACAGAGTAACTGACGGTGTTATCGAAATTGCGAAACGCTCCCTAGAAATCAAAGCTCGCGAAACCAATCCCAACGACCAAGGCTCCGGCTCTAGAGCCATAGGTGATTCCGGCTCGGGTGACTTTGTAGATAACTTCGTACACAGATCTGTTGAGAATTGTCGACCACTTGTGAAGCAAGAACTGGAAAAAATCTACAACTTGGTGGTGGATCAGGTACCCCAAGATGCCAGACGAGTTCTAGATAAATTTATGGATAGGGATCCTAATGTCAATTATCATTCTAGCTATAATAATCAAGGTAATTTCAATCAAGCTCCTCAGAATTATGATCAGAGTCACAATCAAAATCAGAACTTCAATCAAGGTCAACAATTCAATAACAATCAATCTGGTTACGACCAAGGACAAAACTTTAACCAAGAAGGTTATAACAACCAACCCAACTACAATCAAGGTCAAAACTATGACCAAAACCAATACCAAGGATCTCGAGGTATGGATTCTGGCGAAGTCAGGGATCGTGGCTTTATGAGTGATCTCATGAACGCAGGCCAAAAGTTAATGGACAAGGTGGAGCAAAAAATCCAATCCAATCCTATTCTCAGCGGCAAGGGAGGCGAATTCTTGGAAGAGTTTTTTAACCGCGTTAAGGACAAGGTGAACCGAGTGACTGGGGAATTGATGCAAGCTTTGGAGGATAATATTATGAGGACTGTTAGCACAGAATTGAGTGGCGTTGCTAAAAATAAGTTGCAAGGGTTGATTGGTGGTGGTCAATAATTTGAATGAGTTTGACTTGTTAATATATTATATAAATTAACTAATTTGTATTCGGCTATAATCATTTAATATATATTATATTGTTAAAGTTTTAAACCTTTGTAAATAACTCATTTATCATTTGATTACATTCATTAATTAACTAGGTCAATTTTTCAACCATTTTAAACATATTGTTGTGTTTTATATTAAGTTTTATAAATAAAGATCGTAGTTAGAAAAGTACTCAAAATATGATTTAGTAAATTATTTATTAATCCTGCTCTTTAACGTATCGGGACTGTAGGTTTAAATAATTGAATCAATGAATGATATGGGATTTGGATAAAATCTAATAAAGAAAATAAAGAGAACAAAGAGTATCCTTCAATTATATACTGACAAAGCCAGCTTAAAATAGAAATAATATTGGTTTAGCTATCAAACTGGAAGAGATGATTAATTTTGAAATACAACAATATTCAAATCTATATTGGTTGAGTGTTCTAAGATGTTTTTTTGAGAATTTTAAATTTATACACATTCAAAGTTTATAAATTAAATTATATATATATATATATATATATATATAAATTCATTATTTTTTTCTATCCAATATGTGAAATTAGGGTGTTTTGAAAATTAATGACGTATAATATATTTGAAATAGTACTATTAAATCTAAAAAAAACTATTTGACAAAATCACTACAAAGAAAAATTGAATTATTACAAATTATAATTAACTGCATTTTTGGATAGAATCATTCTTATATATATTCAAAACATTATTAATTGTAAAAATATTAAGTCGTTGTTGATACTAATTTGTCATTTTTAACTAATGAACTAAATACTTAATTATAATATATTTCTATAAAATACAAATTGAATATATAATAGTAAAGTCCAGATTGAGGTAAATAATTACATTTGTGTGACTTGAAGACTCTAAAGATCCATTTCTAATATTTCAAGCTTATTAAATAAATTGCGCATTTGCGTAGAAAATAACTACTTTGATTATCTCAAATATTTCGTAATCAATATTTTATGCAACTTATGAGTGGTAATCATTTTGAGGTATTGCTGATATAAATTTTAACCTACAAATCAATTATAAATTATGCAAGGAATTGGGTTATTTATCAGTTTATCAAAATACAGTAAAGTCTATAGGATATTTTTAAGGAGTATAAATGAAGTTTAAAATAATATTAAATGTTTAAATATCCAAATATTCATATTCAATATATTTTGTGTAAATAATATCAATTTGAAAGTTAAAGGTAATAATTCAATTGAAATGTTCTTCAAATATCTTGGAGTTCATAAATAACAAAACCGTATATAAATTTTATTTATTTGTTAAATGTAACTATAAATATAAATTCAGAATGAATGTTAAGACTCAATCAAAAATAATTCAATTAAATAATTTAATATATAAATATTATAATCATTAAATCAAAGATAAAAAGATATAATATATTGAAATAATGAAACTAATCTATGTTACATTTTACATTATACAATAAGTAATAATCCAATAATATATAAATTTGGTATTATATAAGAATCAAATTTTTTAAATATAAATTTTTAATTTTTCTGATTGACTTTAATAATCATTTCAATTAGTTATCAACTAAGTATTATAAATTTTTACTTAAAATATGAATATTAAGAATGAATTCATTGAAATATAATCTACATTATTGTAGTTTTTTATATGAAAAAATTCAAGTAGAAAAATATATTGAAATGGTTTAACTTGATATTAATATATTGTGTCTCAATATAAAGAACATACATTAGAAAGAATTTAAGTATGAAATCCCTTATATTTATGCTTGGCTTCATCTTGATAAAGAATTAATGAAGAGTTTTATATTAACCAAATTTAATTGATCTAAAATTATGTTGGATTGAAATATCTGTGAGAATTGCAAAATTTATCTGATAACAACTTATTAAAAGGAAGTTAAAATTTTTTCCAAAAATTTTAATTCAATTTGATAAAACTGTATGAATAAAAATTATAGATAATATTTAATGTAAATAATTTATTTGTTGGAATTGAATATAGTTAATAAAAATGAAATTTTACATTATTTAATTTTTTAAAATATTTTCCCAAATATTCATCACCAATAAGCATCTATCTCGGACTGGGTTTTGGTCGGTATCATTGTTGATTCCTTCCTTCAAAATTGATAAGCGATTCAATATCATAGCGTTGTCAACATCTCTAAAAGTTGTATATATCTTAAACAATGTAGTACAGCTGTTGACAAAATCACTATGATCTTTCGTAACTATAGTATTTGGAGAGATATATACTTGGAATAATTGCAGCAAAAACTTTAATCCCCTATCCACAACCTTAGACTTTTCGTTGGAGTTGGAAGTGGATAAAATGATAAGATTAAGTATGGATACGATCTTTTGATGGTTAAGATCCATAGCAAATGTTTTTACGAGCCAGTTGAATAAAGAAGGATTTGTAGTCTCTTGGGTGAGAATGTGGCTGAAAGCTTTCAATGCCAATTTGGTACCTCTATGATTTGATATAAGACAGAGATGGTGGAGGATTGGTCCCAAATGGGATTGGGACTTAATGTCAGAATTCAAAGTATCTACAATGTGGTCGATGGTGTCATGATCGAAAGATGATAACCCTATCATTAGTGTTAAGAGAGTATCGTGTTTGGTGTCAATTGTTGCTAGATTTAAATTCATGTAAGAATCACTAAAAAATTGGAAAAAACTGTCCCTAACGCGTTCAAGTTCCGATCGATTCACGTCAGTGTGAATACCCGACTGCAAACAATGCGTCAACGTCGTTAATAAAGTAGTCAAAGCGGGGTAAAGTCTAGGCTTTCTGAGTAGAATTTGACACGTTTTCAGGACTGTAGACTCCAATCGACGTAGGGATACTGTCACAAGCTTGAGAATAGCACCCCAACCTCCGCGTAGGGTTTTGGGATCGTCAAGTGTGCCAAAGCCTACGAGATTGAGGACTGTACCAAGACCTTCCGGACCCAGCAGGAGGTTGAGGGCGTCGTCATTGTAATTAGGTATTTGAATAGCGATTTGGTCCAATTCGTTGAGGTAGAATTCCATCATTGAATTGGATTTAACAAAGTTTTGAATGACAAATTTCAACAATGTGACCCTATTATTGTTTTTGCAGAGAGGGGCTATGGATGCGAGAATTGGGAACCAGTTTACGGGTGGTAGTGGCAGCTGAAGGGATTCGAGGGATTCGAGGAGCATTAAATTCACGTTGAAGCATTGTTTCGCCCCGCCGTATTGCGACAGAGCTTCAAAGATAGATCTCAAATAGCTTGTTGCCAATGGGAATCTCGAATAATCTCTCGGCTCCAAATGACTTGAAGTAATTTGTAAGCTACTATTAACTGTAATTAACAATCTTCTATATAAAGTATCTTCCCTAGGCTCAATAGAACTAGAGTGGATAAGTTGAGAGGCCATACACACAACACTGCGACAGCTTCTCAAATCATCCAAGTATTGTGGGTTTGAAAGTCCGCTATAATTCTGCAAAACAGCTAGGGCTCTCTTGACATTATTTAGTGAGCATTGACTCGAAGTGCAAAATGGTTGTACTTTAGAGTATCCAATAGGATCCACACCCAACAAACTACATAATCCCATAAGGAAAGCGAGACGCTGATGCGAATTGAGTGTAGTTGAAAGATTGGAATCCAAGTGCTCCAAGTGCATATTCATAAGACTGTAGTACTTGGCCAAACTGTTGGCACCTCCCTTCAAACTTACACGAATGTGAAGGAATGTACCATACGCCATATTGCAATAACCCCGCAGTTGCGACCATTGAGGTGCATCCAAGAATTGAATAACTCTAGTCATCAAATTAATTACTTGGAGTTCCAACTGTGTTTCGTGATTTTTGTCACTAGTCAATAGTTGGAGACAAGGGGCAAAATATGGCACAGAAATTGTCAATGCGGTCAATTTGTGTACCAGTTCAAGACTTGGAACTAAACCAGCATTAGGGTCCGACAAACTCTCAAGTTGAAATACCAGTTGGTTCAGAATTTCAGATGGGTTTGCGATGGGATTGCATGGGATGTCGATTTGGTACAGTCTCTGAAGACTGAAATAGCTCATTGATACATCATTGTAGCCCAAGCGTATACCTCCCTCCATGAGGAATGAGACGTCGTGAGTGTCCAAGTATTGTAGACTCTGGGCGAATGTGTCAATAATCAAATTCAGAAGATCCAACACAGTGGTCAAATTACTGTCACCGTCTGTCAGTTGGCCACCGATGAAGTTGGAACAGAGTGCTTGAAAGACAGTGCCGAGACCGCGGCCGCAACTGTAGCCGATCCATTCATCAGGCATATTGTCGTCGGCAACCATTCCTGTGACCAACAACTGTACTACCTTTTTAATTAATGCAAAATCTTTGGGTAGACAGTTTGTCAATTGAGCTACACTCGTCGAAATACTGTAGAAGATATCGGTATGACTTTCGACAAAGTTGGAGCTTAAACTTTCCGATTTAGCTAGTAAGCTTTTCAGGACTTGAGTGCCGAAAGCATCAGACAATGTTTCCCTACCACTCAATTTCAGAGCTATACAAATGGCACCAAGTGCGGAACAAGCGTTAGCAACTTGAGACGGTATCGAATTCGTGGTGATAATCCCTGTCAAGTTGGCAATTGTTAATTGAACCCATTTGAGATCAAGTGGGCAATCATCAACTTTGTTGCAGTCAGTCAACGCTTCGGGAACGGTAGTGGCAATGAGGAAAAACTGGACCCAGGAGTCGAAATTCGTGAGTCTGAGCAACAAATCATCGCCGAATGTAATCTCGGAAATCGCCACTTTAATCAATCTGTCCCTGTTTGCAATGATCTGGTCCTTGTCAGTTTTGAAAAACAATAACATGTTCGCAAGGTGGATCCCTGACTTCATGCCGGGAGGATGATTAATCAATCCAGTGGATCGGAACGTATCGGCAATCGCATCTAACGACTCCTTCACTTTCTTGCTGCGCTCCTGGCCCGCCGACCCGGATGCACTGTCTACGAACGTACTCTGGCCCTTAAATTGGGATCTGCTCATGGCCTCAATTTCCTCCGTGATTAAATTTCCCAACAGTGGGATCCAGTTCGCTTGACCCGATCCGGTCTCCAGCATGCTCTGTATTAAATCCGCGGGAGTGGGAGGAAGCACGGATAAGATTTTAGCGGATTCGAATCCGTTGAGTGCTCCTAGAGCCTCATTCCTCACAAAGAAGTCGACATTGGCCTGAAGTGGAAAGATCAGTGGTTTTAGTTTAGTGTGCAGCAAGTCATCAATCAAGATAATGTAACTCTCGGTATCTTCGGATTTACGGACGATTTCTCGGTAGAATTTGCATATTTCCATTTGGATTAGAGGATGTGTTTCGTCTGGGAGCAATTGGTCGATGAGAGGTGCGATCACCACTTTGTAAACGGCTAAGACTTCGACAGCATCCGCTGCCACTATGGAGTTGATGCAGGCTAATACGTAACTTAGAGATAGCGGGTGCAGTGGTACAAATTGGACCAAGGATGACAGTAATGGAAAGAGATCGGGACCGTACTCGCCACCCTTCGATGCACAGAGTTCCCTCAAAGTGGTCAATGCTGCTAACTCCAATTCGTTGGGAGCACTCGGCTTCAAATCGGAGCGATTCGCAGCAGACTTCCTAGCCTTGATCCAGTTTGTAATGATAAATCGCAACGTGGGCCAGATCTTGTTGTTGTTAGTATACAGTGCATACATCATGCGGATACCAACGGCTGAGGTGACGGAATTGGTTTGGAACCCTACCTTCATGTTGATCACTCTTTCTGTATGTTTGAGGAGTTTGGTGAGGACGAAGGGATCAGATGTGGATACGAGAGCTGGGAATGCTTGGTACAGGAGGTACGGTAGAGTAGTGGGGGTGGCATTACAGTTGAGTAAATATATGAATAAAGCGATGGATGGTAGCAAGTACTCGGTATTGGATGCTAAGCACTCCAAATACCGTTCGAGAGCTTTGGATTTGATAGTGTCGTTGGGATGAATAGTGAATGCACTCATTAATAGAATCTTCAAATGGTTGTCGATGTTGCTGAATTCTAATTGGTCCAAATTCGATGATACATTAGAAAGAGTTTGGGTACTCCATACGATTTGGGCGAGTGGACCTCCAATTAGAAATTGGTGGTGATGATCTAATTTGGAGTGGTTGAGAAGAATGGCAGTCAAGTCTAATGATGGTGGAGTTTCAGAGTTAGCGATTTGAGTATCGATTTTAGTTATCACTCTGCGCAATAGAGATTTAATACGACCTTGCAAGGATTTTAATATACTTTGATCGACTATTGATAACAAAGGCAATATCATAGTAGGTAAAGTAGCTGAGGATACATGATCGAGCCAAGTGCCAAATTCCAAAACATCTAGGATAAGGTTACGATCTTGAATGGAATGAGATGTCAACAGCAAGTGAGAACATGCTAAATATAGTTCATTGGGGAATTTGACATCTACCAATTGAATCCATTTTAATAATAGAGATAATTCACTGTATATCGGACGGTTGTCGAAATGGTTTTTACATAAGAAATTCATCAAATGAAGTTGAATGAGTTGATTTAACTGATTTTGAAATGCTGAATTAAATAATTTAGCTTTGGATTGACCTTGGAGTTTTGATATTAACCAATTTATCAAATACTCCAACAAATTCACACCTTTACAACAATTGGAAGTATTTAACAGTTGAATCCAATTCAAACTGGTAATTACTACCAGCTCTGAATATCCTTCTTCATTCTCCATCATATTATTTTGGTCAATAGATTTGATTAAATGTTGGAAATAAAGAATTGAGCTGAACTCACCTTTATGGTCTTTAGTTAATACCCAATTTAAAAATGGTTCCATAATCAAAATTTTTGGAATGAGATTGTCATCTTTTAAAAATTGGCAATATTGTTTTAAAATTAATTGAGAACTAAATTCTGATTCAGATTTTAATATTTGTATCAAAGGATGACTAAAATTAGGCGGGAGTTTGAACTTCTGATTAGGGTTTTGTGGGATTAGAAGACTTAGCAATTTGAATAAATAATTGATACCAAATTCCAAGGAAATCGAATCTTTAGTATTTGTAGTTTGAAGGATACGATTAGTCATATCAAACCAATTCCATTTACCTTCCCTGACTAAATTGTAAGCCACTTCCAACCCGTAATTTGCCATCAAATTACCGTATTTGGATCCAGTCATAATTTGCAAGAGTTGGGACTGTAGTTCGTGTTGATTGCTGTCCATAGCCTTGGTAGTACTCGTGTCCACAGCCGAGTACTTCTGTAATTTTTTGTAAAGGATTTGTAAACCTTCTAATTTGACATTAATGTGATGACTTTCTAACCTTCTTTTGTAATCATCAGCCAGATAAGTGGGCGATTTAGAGGTCATTTCATAAGGTTAAAAATAATTAGAAATGTGTAATAATAGGAGTAGTATATAGTTGACTATTGATATAATAATCGATTTCTTATTGAAAAATATTTGATTAATTTAATTGATATTGAACTCAATAATTGTATTTAAATTTAATTAATTTCTAAAAAATGACGTTTTGAATTGGAGTTATTTATGACAAATAGAAAGAAATTTTAATTATGGGATTACTTATTGTTTTAAACCTTGACAAAATTTATTATATGAGATTGATTTAATCTATTTTTACACTAGAATTAAAATAAGAAATTTTTTAATTTATGATTTTTTAAATACTTAATTTGTTACAAAAAAAATGCAAAATAAATGCCAAAATATATAGATTTAAAATATATATATATATATACATAATAATATTTTTTTATTTAATAATTTGCTTTGCAAATTTATTTTTTGATTTATATTTTCTTTAAATAATAAATATATAGTTTTTTACTTTGATACTTATAGAGCTTTACCATATTCCTTCTAAAATAATTTAAGATTAATAAATAATTTTTCAAGACAGTTTATTTGATTCAAATATTTATTATTAGGTAAATTATATAAATTCTAAATAATAAATTATTCATAATTAATTTTAAACTATAAGATTAATTTCAAATATTAATTTTTTAATTATTGATAAAATAAAAAGATATAATGAAAAACATCTTTTTGTTTTAGCTAAAAGGCTATTAAAATTACTGGATTTTTTGTGAGATCATAGCTTGTAAATAAAATATTAAGATAAATATCAATCTAAATTTATTTTATATTCAATTCAATTATAATAATCTATGACTTAAAAACAAAAGGTACCCTTTTTTTCTTTAAACTATATCAATAAAAAATATAATTAAGTAATGATAAATAACTTATTAATTGCAGAACAAGTTGAAATTACTTGATTGGATAATAATAATGTATATAATTGGTAATATTACTTATAAAAATATTTTATTATTAGTTATATAAATATATTATATATATTTATGTTTAATTCTGATAATTTAATTAAAATATAAAATAAATACCTTATAATTTAACCAAAGCTTGAAAAAAAATAAATATATATAATTAACTAAAGCTTTTTAAGATATAACTAAAAATTAAAACATTTATAGAAAATTATTATATTTGATAGGTCTTTGATCCTTTTATATACTTCTTTATCTAAACATGAAATAAAATGCTAATATAGATTAAATTAATTTTTTAGAAATTCCAATCAATAAATATTTATAAGCAAAAAAAATTATATCAATAATTTATAATAACTTTTATTTTCTTTATTTAATTACTAAAAAGAAATGATTAATAAGTTTTAATTTTTTAAATAAGTTAAGTTTTATTGATATTTTCAATATAATATAAGGATACAGATATTACTCTATAATATAAAACTATACTTATATAAAATAATTGAATTAAAAATAAATCGAAAAAGCTATTAATTTAATATATTTATCAAACTATTACTTATGGAATTAAATTTTCTTTGAGATTATAAATAATAATCTCATATGGAACAAAATTTATTTAAAAAATTAATTAGTTTATAAAAGATCAAATCTTTATTTAAACGAACCTTTTTATGTGTTAGAAATTTACCAAAAATTCTGCAAAGTGCTAATAATAGTCAAAAAAAGTTTTAAATTTATATTGATGCTGATTTATTTTTAATCTCAAAAAAGTCTCATTATTTCAAATCTAGAGTAATAGCATATTATATAATGATTTTTATTAATCTAATTTCAAAGAATAATTCCTAAAAATTTCATTTTATATGCATCAATATATTTGCAATAAAAAACTAAAATTAAATTTCATTCTAAATTAAATATAGTAATCAAAATTTAAAATTATGATTAATATAAATATTTAATTCAGAATAAGATATTGATTCCGTTAATTTATATTAATTTCTAAAACCTTTGGTTAGAAATAAGAGAATAGTTTTTATTAACTCTATGGTTATTATATTAATTAATGTTTGCTACAGTTATTATTTTTATTTCTATACTTTAGAATTTGATAATATTAATTATAAAATATATTCAAATCAAAGTTCAAAATAGATATAAAAGATTAATTGTACTATATTAACTTACATTAATACTTAATTTATTATATTATTATTGATTTTTAGTTCCAGGTAAAATTATTGATAAAATATCTATATTATTGTCTATAAAATTCTCTTTAAAAATTTAAAAATATAAATTAAAAGACATTTGAAATAGATTATAAGAAAATAACAAATATAGTATGGCTATCAAATATATATTTTTAGTCAATATTTACATATAAAAAGGTACTTAAAAATGATAACCAAATATATAAAATTAAAAATAATTGAAGACGATTATATTGTCACAAGTCAGGTGACTCTCCTCCCACGTAATATGCTTACTTCAACAGAATATAAGGGTCACTCCCCCCTCACGTGACCAACCATTTCAACCCTATCCTTTAATCAGCTAATGATACAACCCTCCAGAAAACCCCAGAAACCTACTATTCTATACACTATATATAGAACCCAGAAACAGAACTATTTTACACAGAAGGAGTTCAATCTGGGTCCTCCCAGCTATTTGGCTTAAACCAATAAACCCCCTATCTCCCTAACCTTTACCTGGAATTCCCTAGATCTCTCTCTTTTGCTTATAATATTCCAGACACGGCTTTCCCAAGACGTGTTAATATGAAATTAAATTTAATATAAAAAATTCATAGTAATGGGATCAGGTCATACTGAGAATCTAGTATTAAAATTATTTCCACTTCAGATCAGTAAACTAATCATCAGTGAAAGCAATATACTAATATTATTTAATATATTAATTTTAAACTTTTAAATATAAAATTAAAAATTTTTATTAATTGATAAAATCTAAAAATATTATTACATTATAAATATATTCTGATTAAAAATATAATTTAAATTATTGTTAATTAAAAATAAAAATATTGTTAATATTATTATTTTAACAAATATTAAATTATTTATAGGGTCTGTTTTATAATTAGTATTTGGAAATATATATTATAATTAAAATAATTGATTTTTTTATTTTATTAATCAAATATTAAAAAATTAATTAAAATTTTTATTTATATTATAATTAGTCAGATTATATAATAATGAATAAATAATTCTTATAAATAATATTTAATTAAAATAACTAGTAATTTCATTATTATTAATTGCTATAATAATAAATTTCATTATATTTAATTAATCAATTTTAAAATCAATTTAATAGATTATAATTATTAATTATTAGTATAGAAATTAAAAAATAGCAAATTTTTCAATTTTTGATATTTCAAACAATTTATATATGTTGAAAGATCTTTAATATATAAAATATATAGGAAAATAAATATTTTCAAATTATATATATATATATTCAATTTTAATTAATTTTTTTATTAGAGTATTTTAATTTTAAAATATATATTTAAATATAATCATTTTTAAACTAAATAGTGACTATCAAAAGGCTTTTATTTTTGTATCTTTAACACTTAATAATAAATTCTCTAAAATCATCTAAAACTTGCAAATAGCTTAAAAAGATGATATTTTATCTAAAACTACTATATATTAGTAGATTTTTGATTTTAATATTAAAAAGGATATTATTTAAAATTTGTTAAAATCTAAAAAACTAATTTGTATTATTATTCTTTTACATATAAATAAAATAAAAAAATATATTAAAAAATGTTTTTTGATATCTATTAGAGAACTATCAGAATAATTTTATATTAATCATATAAGCTTATTATATATACTTAGTTTTAAACTTAATTAAGTTAATAAAAATATAAAATGGATATTTTATAATTGAACAAAAGCTTGAAAAAAAACTAAAATAGCTATAGCTAACTTAAACTTATTAAAATATATTTTAAAATAAGGTTATTATAATAAATACTTATAATTAATAAATTTTAGATTT
This sequence comes from Conidiobolus incongruus B7586, assembly GCA_000697335.1. Classification (NCBI taxonomy): domain Eukaryota; kingdom Fungi; phylum Entomophthoromycota; class Entomophthoromycetes; order Entomophthorales; family Conidiobolaceae; genus Conidiobolus; species Conidiobolus incongruus. Next base: position 3,347 of record JNEM01008193.1, on the reverse strand, counting down.
TTTTATATAATCCTTTATTTAAAAATAATAGAAAATATTAAGTTAAACTAAATTAATCTCCTTTATAAATTCTGATCAATAAATATTTTAAATATAAATTAATATTAATATTTATAATAAATTATAATGATATATTGTTTTTTTATTTAATATCTCAAGGAAAATTAATTAATAATAAACTATATATTATCTTTTTAAATAAAATAATTTCTAAATGATATTCTTAATATAAATTAAAAATATCTATTATTTTTGTTAAGAGACTAGTTCTCTAAATTCTTATATACACTTTCATATAATCCAATTAACTATAAATTATATGATTAATTTATACTTATATAGTTAAATTAATTGTATAAATAGTATTAAATTATCTAATAAATTAGGTTCCTCTTTTTTCCTCTCAATTCTTACTATTTTTACTTTTACACTATTTCTAAGATTGAGACTATATTCTGTTGATATTGTAGGATATTGGCACTACCTAATATAAATCTTAATATATCGGTGACTCATCCTAGTTTGAAGCTTAATTAAACTTTGTTTACACTTGCACGCTACAGCCACATTATATTACCACATTCTGCGCCACACTACTTTTATATTAAGTCTTCCTCTGCACTATATTAGTTTAACTACCACTACACTTACAATTTTGCATAATAATTTTAAAATATATAGAATTAACACTATAAAAGATTTTTTATAAAAAAAATAAAAAAAGTTACTATATCTAGTATATTCACCTTATTATAACCCTTGTGATTATGATTATTTTAGATAATTAAAAAAACAGCTTATAAAAAAAATTCCTACCAATAAATTAAATTAGTTTATAAAATATCAAATTTCAGTTTCTAATAAAAAAACTATTTTTTAGCTATTAGAAACTTATTAAAAGTTTAGAAACAAGTTATTAATAATCAAAAAGGCTGATAATTTTATATTATTTATTTATTATTATATATTATTTATTATTTTATTTTTTTATTTTAATTTCAAAATTGTGTTATTATTTAATTATTATATTACTTTATAATTCAAATAATAGGAATTTTTTGTAATTGAAAAAAATAAATATTTTAATATATAAAAAGAAAAAATAAATATATAATATAAAAATAAAAATTTTTTTTATTTCTAATAACTTTTTGCTATACTTTTGGCAAAGATCTAATACCTAAAAAACAGTTCTTTTTATTAAGCACTGATATTTGATATTTCACAAACTAATTAAATTTTTTTGCAAAAATTTTCTTTCCTGCAAGCTGGTTTTTTAATTACCTAAAACAGTTATAATCATATGGGTTAAAATCTAAAGAATATATTAGATATGGTAGTTCTTTCCAGTTATTTTTAATCAAAAAGTTTTTTACAACTTTAGATTTATATATTTTATAATTATTATGCAAAATAATAAGTCTTCTCAAATTATTTTGAGAATACCAATTAGAAATAGTTTTATTTAAAAAAGAAATATAAAGTTTATTATTAATTAATTTTCTTTTAACAAACTAAATAAAAATTGCATATAACATTATAATCCATTATTATAATTAATATTTGCTTATCAACAAAGTGCTTATTTAAAGGAATTTATAGAGGGGGTTGATTTAGCTTAATTTAACACTTTAATTTATGTTTTGGTAAAGGATTATACAAAAGAATTAAAGATTCATCAATTGTAATAATTCACTGTAAAAGCCTTGGTCTCTAGTTATACCTTAGTAAGTTTTGTTTAGCAATAGCTACTCTAGTTTTTTTTTAGTTTTAGTTAAATTATAAGGTATCTATTTTATATTTTTATTAATTAATTTTAATTTAAACTTTAATATATAAAAAATACTTATGTGACTAATATTAAAGTGACTTGATAATTCTCTAGCTGAAATAAAAAGATGCTTTTCAATATTCTTTTTTATTTTATTAATAATTAAAAAAGTGATAGTTGAAATTAGTCTTCTAAATTTTAGCATGTTTTGGGTAGTTTCTTTCTTAGCCTTAAAATAATTTACCTAGCAATAAATTGTATATATAGATAATATTTCATTATGAAAAGCTGCTTGTAAATGTTGAATGATTTTAGAGGGTTTATTGTTAAGTTTTATTGATACTAAAATAAAAAACTTTTGATAGTTATTATTTGGTTTAAGGATGATTAAATCAAACAACTAATATTAAAAAATTATTTTTTTAATTAAGAAAGTTATTATATATATATATATAATTTAAAACTATTCATTTTCCTATTTGTTTTATATATATATTTTTTATTTGAAACTAATAATATGTTTGAAAAATCAGAAATTAAAAAATTTCCCATTTTTTCAATTTTATAGTAATATTAATAACTTATTAATTATTATTTTATTTAATTTTAATTTTTTTTTAGATATATATAATAATAAATATTTTTGAATATTTATGTATTAATGTTATATATATTTTTATTTATATATACCATATTATAAAAATGCAAAGTGATTTAATTTATTGAAAATCCTTATTATATTGAAATAAAGAAGTTATTAAAATAAAAAGGATTATTTCCTTTGGTTTATATATTGTTATAGTTTATAATAAAAAAATTCATATTTTTTGATTAAATAATAACTTTTATTGAATCAAATTTTTATATCAATTTCTACCATATTTAAGTCTTTAGGATTGTAAATAATGGAATTTTATTATATATATATATTGAAACAGATATTAGTTTATTTTGACTAAACTATAAATTTTAAATATATATTTTAAATTAATATATAAAGTAATTTCTAGTATTGATAATATTTAAAACTTTTTTGATATCATTAACTTTTAATTATTTTATATTATTAATGATAATTTTAATTTGTTTAATAATAAACAAAACTTAGAATTATATTTCTTATTTTGATTGTTAACTTTATATAATATTGCTTTATAGTTTAAATAATAAAAAATTTTTAAAATTGAAAAAATACAATTTTAATATAAAATATATCAAAATAAAATATAATATAAAATGAATAATTTTCTAAATTTTTAAAAATATTTTTTTATATTTTTAACAAAGTTTTGATACTCAAAAAATAATTCTTTATAATAAAAACTAAATTTAATATTTTACTAACTAATTAAATTTTTTGATAAAAATTTTCTTTTTTATAATCTAGTTTTTTAATAACCTAAAATAATTATAATCATATAAGTTATAATCTAAGGAATATATTAGATATGATATTTTTTTCTAGTTATTTTTAATTACAATTTTTTTATAACTTTAGCTTTATATATTATATAATTATTATGTAAAATAATAGGTTTTATTAAATTATATTAAGAATATTAATATATAATATTAT
>JNEM01008192.1:0-15235 GCA_000697335.1 Conidiobolus incongruus B7586 | reverse complement strand
AATAAAAATAGTATTTATTATTATAATCTATTATAATAATTAATATTTACTTATTAAAAAAATATTAAATTAAAGAAATTTATAAAAAGGCCTAATTTAATTTAATCTAGCATTCTAATTTAAATTTTAATTAAATATTATATAATGAAACTTAAAATTCATCAATTATAATTAAATGATATAAAAGTTTAAATTCCTAGTAATATTTGATTAGGTTTTATTTAATAATTGTTATTTTATATTTTTTAATTCTAATATAACTATAAAAAACCTATTTTATTTTTTTATTTATTTATTTTAATTTAAATTTTAATATATATAAAATATTTATAAGACTAATATAAAATATTCAGATAATTTTCTGGTTAAAATAAAATATTAATTTTTAATATATTTTTTTATTTTGTTAATAACTGAAAAGATAACTATTAAAATTAGTTTTTTAGATTTTAACAGGTTTTGGACAATTTCTCTTTAAGTAATAAATTAATTTATCTAGCAATAAATATTAAATTAAAATAATTTTTAATTATTTAAATCAACTGGAAAATTCTAGATAATTTTAGATAATTTATGATTAAATTTTATTAATATTAGAATAAAAGACTTTTGATAACCAATATTTAGTTTAATTATAATTATATTAAAAAAACAATTTTAAAAAATTTAATTTTTTAAATTAAAGATATATATATATATATATATATTAGATCTATATAATTTTTTATTTATTATATATATATATTTTTATTCAAAATTAATGATATCTTTGAAAAAATATAAATTAAAAAATTTCCAATTATTTTAAATTATGTTAATATTATTAAATATTATTTAAAAATTTAATATATTTATATAGTAATAATTTATTTTTTGAAAAATTTAAATTTTTTTTTAATATATAAACTGTCAGAATTAGTTTTTAATTCATTTAATTTCAAAATTATTATTTATTAAATTAATAGTTATTCGAAATTAAATTTAGTAATTAAATATATTAATTGGTGTATATTTTTTAAAGCTTTAAAATATTACAATATATAATATAATAATTTTTTATTTTTATAAAAATAATCATAATATCATTATTTATTATCAATATTATAGTTTTAAATAATTAGTTTTTTTGTTAATATTGATATTTAATTAATTATTATAGTATTTCTTTAATAAATATAAATTTCAAATATTAAATTTTAAAATAGCTATTATTAGAAAATAATTTTAAATATTATAAAAAATTAAAATGATATTATTTTCAATTATTCAAATATATCCCTATATTTCTATAGTAATTATATTTTTAACAATATTTAATTCCATGGTTATATTAATCTCAATCTATCAGATAAATAATTGATTTTTGAGAAGTTTATTTAACTCCATTTCCTAATTGATATTGATTTTTTATTTAATATTATTTAAATATTTAAATTATCTTAAAAATAATAATAATTAATCAGATTACTTATATAATTCTTATTTGGAAATTAATAAAACTTATATATACATATTTAAAAAAACTAAAATATATAATTTAAATTTTTAATAAAGGAAAATATATGATAATTGACTTTTTATAATATATTTACATATTCAAATTAAATAATATCTTAAATAAGATATATTATTTCTATTATCTAATATAACTTATTAAAAATAAATTCTATTTAAGTATTATTTGGTATTATTTAATTTATATATTATTGAAACTATGCATAAATTTATGAATATTATGATAGTTTTTATGTTTTACTATAATATATTTTGATTAATAAAAAATCATAGTTGTTGAATCATCATTATATGATCATGGTTTGTTTCTGCGACTCACCCTTAAAAATAAATATATAAAGATAATTAGTTAATAGAGAGGTTGAAATTAGAAGGATAGAGATCAATATATATTCATAAAATTTATATTCAAAATTTAAGCATCATTTATTTAATCCACTCACTAGAAAAGTTGACCTTAAATATACTGAATACATTAGATATTATTCCTTAAATTCCATTAAATTTAATTTTTTTTAATATTGTAATTAAACTATATATTGAATTTAATTATAAAAAGATTTTAAAAATTTTTTAACTAAATATTTCATAATCTTTAACTAATCAAGAATATTTTTTACAATCACTAACTTGAAAAAATTAAAAGTTTTCATATCAATTATCACATATCTTCGGCCCTTTTATTTTAAACTCTTAATTATTAGGTGGTGGATTTGGGATTAAACATGAACCGCATGAGGAATAATAGAGGATCTATATCTTTCAAAGTGATGCGAGGTATAATAGTAATTCGAATATTTTACTTATTATCATAATTTTTTGTAAATTTTAGGTCTTTTGGGGTAATTAGAATAGACTAAAATTTACATTATGATTAATGGATCATTGATTTATTTAGTGGTAATTTAAGATGATGGTTTTTAACGCGATATAGATTCTCAACAATTGAGTTATTGCAAAATTTCAATTTCTTTCATGTTGGATAAAATTGATGGCTCTATGCATCGCATTAGAGATTAGACTTAAAATATGAATATTATTTTTTTTACTTAAAACACAAAAATATCGAAATTTTTGATATTAAAGAACGTGTAGAAAGTACACTTGAAATAAAGATCACGTAGATTCGATAAAACTCGCCAAGGGCGACTAACGAGATGATTTAATTGGTTTTGTTAAAATATCAAGGTGTAGGACTTGGCCCTGTTCGAGATGATCCCTGAACGAATAAGTACCCAGTGACTATTTTATAGTGTGGTTAGTCCTTTTCCAATACGTTGAAGCTCCAATTACTGTTATAGTCTGGAATTTTCGATTGTGCAAGGATTGTGTCGGATGTTTGTGAGTGGATTACATTCGGAATCATGACGGACAGTTAAGGCTGAATTTCGAGCGGACCTCCTTATCCGCGAAAATATTATCTGTGGAAGTTGTCAACAATTTGATAAATATCCATGTACCATAAACCTCTTTTTGTTAACAATACATGGTACCACTGCCATCAGCTAGTATAAATCCTTGATTCAAGAAGTAAACAGATTTGCCTATGGCGAGCTTTGGGATACTGATATCAATTTGTGTACAATATCTAATTCATTGATTAATAATAATTAAAATTTTAAAATAAGCATCACCAGTATTCAGGGCTATGATGGGAAAAATCAAACAATAACAATTTGATTCTAGTTTGCAAAAATTCTAATTTATGGTTACGCCTCAGATTTTTATCGTAATAGAGGGAATTATGTTTTGATGGTTGAAAATGCTCTGATTTTGAACTACATAAATTAAAAAAATATAAAGAATATTAATTTTATGAATTATATTATTCTTAAGTAAAACTCACTTGAAGTAAATAATTGGTGTTATTGTCCAAAATAAAGAATGCATAAGATATGGTGAATTATTGGCAGTGACTTACAGTTAAGATCCAAAAATCAAATCAATTGTTGATAGAATTGAAAATAATATCTCTAGCAAACTTAACCTGAGAGATATAAAACTCCAAGCCAATATCATTGCAAGTACAGTTTGTATTGCTTCCTTACCACAGTTTGTATTAGTATGTGAAAATGCTTACACCAGGTAAAAGGTAATTCATCTTTGAACGCATTTTGTATATATATCAAACACTGACAACTTGGTTGTGATGGACAATAGCATTGTATATCACTCAAGAAATTACAATTAGCACCCTGAATTGATAGGTCACATTAGAGCACACCCATTTCATGAACTGGTTGGCCCTGTTATTATTGTCAGCGAACTGCTTCAGTCCATAAAAGTCAACAATAAATCTAATATAAGATTGTCTTGACTGAACCAATAAATATCATGTAATTATTTCCACTTTAAAATATTAAATCTAAATTTTTCTCATAGCAATCATTAAAGGATTGAAATGTGACAGTTGTGAGATATTTGATTCATTCAAAGAATCTGATTTACAATAAGCCATATTCACTTTTTATAATGAAACCCATAATTTTCCCTTACTTTCAAGTAAATTATTCTTTACCACTGTCGATTCCCTGATCAAGGTCTAAAATTCATTTCTTCCCACATTTACAGTAATCAATTGTATACTGACAGTGTTAATAATGAACTTTTGATATTATTTTTTAAATTATAGCGGTCAACATTCAAAATTTCTTTGTTAACGTTCTAAATTGCCACCATATTTCCCCAAGCTTCGGAAGATGATTTTATATAATCATAATGATTTGGAAAGTTTCTCAAATCTAGGTTTTAATTTTTATTTTATTGATAAAATTAAGTTGAAAATACTAAAATCCATATTCTACTAGCTTGAATTCATTAAACAAGCTATATCTATAATATATACCTCAAATTCCTTAATTCTTTGTTTATTATATAGATACTAGTATTTATTCAACCTTTTTATACCCAATTATATAAATATAAATCGATAAGTATATTGTGTATGAAATATATTTTAGTCTTATAAATATCATTATAAAAATAATTAATCAATATAATGCTCAATTATTAATCTTTATTATTCCTTATATTAATAATATGTTAAAATATTCTAACTAGTGCTTATTATAATTAGTTTTTAACTACATAAAATAGATTGTTTTAATATTTTCTGTTAATTAAGATATTATCATTTTTAGAATTCAATAGCATTGATTTAGGCTATAATCTATGATTTTAATCAGATTTTGGATTTTTGATATACTCAAAAATTAAAATTATATATGTCATCACTATTAATAATAGCTTATTAATTCAAGGTATATTCTAAATGCCAGATTTTACATTGATATCTAAGTTTCTAATATTCAATCACTGTTACATTTTGACACAGATTTTAAGAGTTATTCCTCAAATTCATTTTACAGTTATCAAAAAATTATACTTCTATTAGAGAAATATAAATAATATTTTTAATTTATATTAAATGTTATTGATATTTTTCAGGATTAATCAAAAATATACAAGCTTTGATTTAATTTAATAATTATTAATTAAACAGAGATAATTTTTAAAAAATTTTCGTTAAATTTTTTATCTCAAAGTAATTTGGAAGCCTTTCGTATCACAATATTTTGTGTAAATTTTCGTGATAATTGGATTTAATGGTAATGAATAATTAAATAAAGTTTCTTTTCGCAAAAAGATACTTCATACCTAAATTAGCCACATTTTATGACAGTAAACCAACAAAAAATATCATTAATATTACCTTTTTTGTACAAGGAAACATGTTGTCACACCAGAATATTGGAATTAGTGGCTGATGGTTTTATACCCAAATTTTTTTCAAGTTGAACTTAGAAATTTTAATAGATAAATGAAATTATTTATTATATTTATTTCCTTTTTTTATTCCATCACATACCAAACATAATAAATAAAATTACCTTACTTAACATTAATGTAATTTCATTGATGAAATGCTATATACCAACATTAGCATACATTGCTAACTGTTCAACTATATATAATATATTTTTCATAAATAACTAATAAAACAATTACATATATTCAACAAATATTTCTTAAAATATTTCAATTAAATAATATTATCCAACCATTTTTAATTAAAATTGTTTTAAATTGCTTTGTTTCAAAATAATCTATGAACAACTTAAAGAATTGATGAGTATAAAATAACAAGGCTCGTCAATTGAAAGGCTAGTTATTTTCATTTCATTATTATTACAATAGATAATTAAAAATTTGATTAAAACATTTACAATATTCAACATTAATTATACATATTGAAAAAGCATTTCATTCTTTGTAAGTCAACTTATATTCAATAAACTTGAAATATATATAATCCTTACGAATAAATATACGATCATTAGTAATAGCATTAAAATTAATCGTATATATGGTGATATAAAATGATTAAAAAGCTCGCAATCAATTTATTTGTACTATTTTTTCTTCCGTTTACTGTTCATATTATCAGTGCTGCAAATTGGTTTGGACCAATTCCCCAAGAATTTTTCAACTATGCTTACGGTGAATATTGGAGTACTGATTCAAACACATGCATTGTAGCTGATAATGTGACTAAAAATCCCAAAGATCCATCAACTGGAATTCCCGCTATTGAAATATGCGATGGAAAATACAAAATAGATAGCTCAAAATTGATCTTACCTCGTAATACCATCCCAATGTGTGGTTTCATTCCGTCTTGGTATAATACTACAGCCGTCGGTTATCGCCTCATTACTGAGAATGGTTTGAGATTTGGTAATGCAACCTATGAAAAATACAAAAAGAAATGTCTTGATGAATTGTCAGTATCGAGTAAAGCTCGTTTTAAAGAAATGTATGATGTAAATGTCCACGATACAACATGTATGAGATACGGCGAATTTCTGGCAGTGACTTATGGCTTAGATCCTCAAATTAGTTCAATTGTTGATGAAGTTGAAAAGAGCATCACTGACAATCTCAAATGGAGAGATACCAAAATCCAGGCTAATATTATTGTGAGTGCAGTTTGTGTTGCAACGAACAAGAGTGGATGCATTAGTATGTGGAGACACTTGTTTCAAGAGAAGGACAATTCATTTTTGAATGTCCTTGGACTTAATATCAATCAAACTCCAACCACTTGGTTATATGCAGATGGTATCGACATTGAGCTTCTCCACAACTTCATTGAAATTATGGGCATGGATCTTCAATCTAAAGTCATCGATAACGTGCATTATCACCATATTTCCCCCAACGCACCTTCTGGTCCTTTTATTAAGCGTAAACCAGGATTAGTTGGAGGGTTTCCTAAATTTCGATAGTAACAATAAACAAAAACACATCGTTTATTTTCAGTTAATTGATGGATTAATCAATTGTAACTAGAACTATTTATTTCTTTAAGTAAAAAATGATTATAAATGAATTTTTAATTTTTATAGATAATATTCTATATCAATTTGGTTTGTTGATTAACTGATAATATTTTTTTAAATTGAGAAAAATATTTTGGACTAAAATATTTATTGAATTAAATCTTATCACATATAAATCTATAATACAGATATTAAAGCCTAACATATACGGATATATGGATTACTTTTTCGCTATATCAATCAATATTTTGCATTAATATTTATGTAAAGTGGTCCTCTAAAATAATTTTGGGAAATTGAAATAAGTTTCTGAATTTTATTCTATATTATATTATATCATTGACAATACTGATTTTGGAAACTTACATTCATATTATTGAGTATATGGATATACTTTACACATAATGGAAATATTATAACAATCATTGTTAAGTAAAATTAACAATTATATTGAATAAATATTTTAATTTTTTGAATGATTGAACTTTAATGCATTAAATGTGTATCAGTTTAGAGTTCATCAGGCAAATTTCTCAAATATTCCACAAATAGAAATTATGATTACACAATGTAAGATATATTTAATATTGTGGTTGTTGAATTTATTTAATTACAAATTCAGGATCAATCATTGCAATTCATATTTTTATTCAAATATTGAATAATATAATCTATTATTGATTTATAGTTCATGGAACTTATAGAATATATTAATCATTACTTATACTAAATAAAGCTTGCTATTTTGATTACAATTGTTTCTTAAATTAATTTTTTGATTTTTCCTTGAATTATCAAGGTAGTACCTTTTGAAATAAAATTTATATATCTTTCATTAATAAATCCACCATTATGATATAACTTGAAATTGTTTATTAAATATGGTACGAGTAGTTTAATTTGTATTTATTAGTAATTTTGAAATATATATTATATGATGATGGTAAATTATATAGGATTTTATGTTCAAAATAGCTAATTAAAACCTTGTGAATAAAATTCGAAAAATTTTAATTAATTCATTGTTTATTTATAAGGCAATAGAAAAGTTAATAATACAATATGGGTTGTTTCTAAAATAGGGCCTTATAGGAAATACTAGTATAATTTCCATATATTGATAAGAGTGAGTCAAATAGTGCTGAAATTTGAAATCTATGATTTCTAAATTTATTAGCTAATTAAAAATATATTATATAAAATAATAAAATAAATCTTATTATTTATAATCTGAAACTCACAGCTAATCTGAAAATAGTGATTTTTTCATTATACCATTATATTATTTATTATTTATGAGTTATATTATCAATTAAAATATTTTTGCTATTAATTATTTTTATGAAATAATATAATTATTAAAAATAGCTTGATATCTAAAATAGTTTTGTATTTCTATAATTAAATAATATTTAATAAAAATAATCAATTATAATAATATAAAATTTATCATTAATATAGTTAATTTATTTAATTTATAATATATATTTATAAAGCCCCTATTCTAACCAATATTCAAATTTTCTTATTAATTTATTTAATAATAAACCAAAATACCAAAGTTTGGAAATTTTAAATATTTAAAATAAATTAAACAATAGAGTTATAAAATAATTACTAGTGATAAAATTGAACATATATATTAATACTTAAATATCTAATATAATAATTTCAGAAAATTAATAAAAATTCCTATAATTAATATAATAAATATATAATTCTTTAGTTTAAACATATATTTATATTTGAACAATGAAATATATATATCTATTTTAGTATTATTATTAAAATCACTTTTAACTTTATTAATAGTTTTTAAGTTTTTAACAGATATTCTTTTAGAATTATTCATTTATTTTAAAATATTGGATCAAATATAATAATAGTATAAACTATATAAAACTTAGTAATAATTAATTAATAGTTATGTAATTTCTAAAAAAAATTCCTATTAACTAAAATAGCTATAATAGCTATAATAATAAATAATATTAACAGATATATTTTATTAATATAGGATAAAAATTAATATTATTCAGTTTTTCAATAGATTTGATAATTATAAAGGTCTTGAATAATTGAATTATATTTTAATAACTTAATAATTGTATAAGAAAATTTTTCTAACTTTATAAAATACTATTAGCTTTTGATATATAGTGACACATAAAATTTATTTAATTTTATAATTTAACTTAATAAATAAATCTAAAGCAAATATAAAATAATTATTTTAAATAATAACTTCTTATGTTTTGAATAGCAGAATTCCATCTTAATAGTAACCCTTTAATCGTTTTATATAGTTCTTTAAGTTTTATCTTCAAAATAATATTTTGAATTTTGAAATATAACGTTAAAATATTATCAAATCAAATTTTGAACTTAGTTAACAGTAATAATCATAATGATTCATTTTATATGATTAAATTAACTAAAATAATATAGTCTAGTTTTTTTAATAAAAAATATTTAATAATAATTATTATATTGATGCAATTATTTTAATAAATAATATTTATTTTTGTAATTTAAATAAGCTTATATCAATATTAAATATTGGATTTCAAAAATCTAAAATACATTCTATCATATCAATATATATGCTATTAATTATTGGTGGAATACTATAATATTATTTTTACCTATTAATAAAACTTGCTTTTTTTCAAATATATTTTTTATTGGAATTTACAGTGGTAATTTAATTTTTCAATGCAAGTAGCTTGTTTATTACTTTGTATTGAACTATATACTAAAATCTATGATTTATCTAATGTAATTGCTTTTAATTATAGTAAGATAAATGCTTTATTAAAATAAATTTAAACTGGTTATAATTTTATATATTTATTTAACTCTCAGTTAAAGTAAAAAATACATATATTTTAATTACTAAAAGTCTTAAAGTATTATTTTACTAACATATTATTAAAGAGAATATTAGGATATGGAGATTACATTATTTCTATTTATAATTTATAAAAGCGATATTTCAAAATTTTTTTATTTTTATTTTTATTTTTATTTCTTAAATAGTTTTAAATTATAAATAGCTTAAGTATAATAGATTTTCTATATGAAATCTTCTAGCCTTAAGTTGATAAAACTAGTTTTTGATATTATACGTTGAAATCTCTTTGCCACTAGTTGCAACTTTGAGAATAATGTAAATAATTGATATAAAACTATTTGTATAATAAGATATCTTTTTAAATGCTCAATGTTAGGTAAAATTGGAAATTGTTATTTTCAGTCATTTTGTTTTTTTTGAATTTCTCCGGGTAAGTTATATTATATATAGTGGATATGTTTAATAATTAAGTCTCTTAGTATTATTTAAAATAATAATAAAACTAAAGTGAAATAAATAAAATTCATAAAATAGTATTTTATATAAATAAATAAAATTACTTTTTGAACCATTGGATATTGAATTTTAAGTTCTGATTAGAATCTTATTTATTATACAAAACCTATTTAATTATTAATATATTTCAAGTTAATGATTGGAAGTAAACAATATTTATATATCAAATATTTCAAAATTTATAATAGCTTGAATTAATTCAATGCTAGAATATGAATATGAATATACACAGGTTTTATCTTTTGTGCTGGCCTTATATAATATCATTGCTTCTCAATTGATGAGACCAATTCCCCAAGATAATTTTGAATATGCTTAGGGTGATTATTGAAGTATAGATACCAAATTGTGCATTCCCCCAGAATATCTTATTTCAGTTCTGGAAGTTTCCTAAATCCCATTCTTTGTGTTCAAGTTTGCGTTGAAAAATATTTCTATATCACCAAATTGATTCTTTGTAACAACACCTCAATTTACGGATATGTTCCAGCTGGATTTGATACTACTTTCGTAGAATATCACTCTATCATTGAATATGGTTATAGATTTAGTGATGCTACCTATGGAAGGTATAAAAAACAATGCCTTGAAAAATTTTCGGTGTCGAGTAAAGCTCATATAAATAAATTATATTGAGTATATATCTATGATAGCTAACCAATGATATTTGGTGATTTTCTTACCATAAGTTATTGTTTGGATCCCCAAATTAAACAATTTGTAGACCAAGTAGTAATATCTCTAATGGTTGAAATACAGAAACACAAAAACTTAAGTTAATAATATTTTTAGTGCAGTTTGTATTGCGGTTAAAAAACGTGAATGTATTAGCATTTGGGAACAGCTAATTAAAGAGAAGGGTAATCCATTTTTGAATTTTCTTGGATTTACTCTTAATCAAACCCCAATCACTTGTTTATATTCAGATGGTACTCGCATTAAGCTTTTTTTAATCTTATCAAAATTTTGTGAATGAATCTTAATACTAAATCTGTCAATAATATATACTTTTACCATATTTTGAATACACCATCAAATCCTTTTGTCACATATATATCAACTTTAGTTGGAGCTTTTCTCAACTATAGATAACTTCAACTTAGGTAATATAAATAAAAAGTAATATTTGTCTAATAATATAGTTTAACTCATTTTTTTTCAAAATAAATTTTATTCATCAAGTTTAATCAAAACACTAAATAAATATAATGAATCCTTTTTCATTTAAATAATTATACTTTGGATTTGAAAAAACGGATATTGTTTAATTTTTTTATTTTTCAAATATATTATTTATCTTAAAAACATAAACTTAAAATAGATAGGAGAAAATATAATTTTAATAAATATTTATCTAACAGCTTTTTTGATAAAATGATTAATTGTTTAAAATTTATAGTTTAATTTTACTATGTTTAAGCTAAATAATAGCCATCAAAGGTTTTCTATATAATAATATTTAACCATAAACCTCTTAAAATGATTACAAATATAATAGTACCTTTTGGTAATAAAATATTATATAAATTTATTATATATTGTTTAATAAATTTTTTAATACTAAGAATAAAATCATTTAATGATTATTAAAATTAAAAAGGCTAATATTAATTATTAATTTTTTAACTATTAATAAAATCAAAGAATTTATTAGAAATCAACTTTTTTAGTTAAAATATTGGCAAAACCTTATAAATTAATTATATAAGTAATTTATATATATTATGATTTAAAATTAGATTAATGAATAAAAATATAAGATAAAAAACATAAATTTAATTAAAGCTCAAAAAGCTAGAATAGCTATTGCTAATGATATCTTTTATAAATTATAAATATAAACTAAAATTAAAAAACTTTATATAATTAATAAATCTTAAATTTTTTGTATAATCCTTTATAAAAATATAAATCAAAATAAATTAATTACTTTTATAAATTTTTCAGAATAATTATTTTATTTATTAATCAATATTAATTTTTAAGATATATTCTAATATTATATCTTAGTCTTATTTAATTCTTAAAAAAATTAATAAAAGCAACCTTTATATTATTTTTTGAAACAAATTATTTTTAATCAATATTTTCAATATAAATTCAAAAATAATTTTTTATAAAATATTTATAAAATATATAAAGTTCAAGTTATAAAAAGTTTCTAATTAAAAATGATTAAAAAAATTACTAAATCTAGCATATTCTTTAGAATATAACATGTATGATTATAACTATTTTATATAATTAAAAACTAGCTTATAATAAAGAAAATTTACAAAAAAAATTAATTAATTTGTGTAATATCAAATTTTAGTCTTTAATAAAATGAACTATATTTTAAGTATTAGAAATTTGCCAAAAGTATAACAAAAGGTTCTTAATAGTAAAGGGGAGTATTAATTTTACATTGTATTTTTATTTTTAAATATTATATATTTAATTGTTTATTATTTTTAATTGCAAAAAATTCCCATTATTTAAAATGCAAAGTAATAGTAAAATTTCATAAACCAAAATCAAATATTCTATTTTAAGAAAAAAATAAAATTTCAATTAATGGTGTAATACAATTCAAAATAACTATATTACTATTTTTCATTTATTAATAGATATATTAACTTGCTACTGTTGTGAATATTATGCACCGCAATAACCTGAAATGTATTACCTAATACTCAGATTATATATAATGAATCGATTTATATCTCACCATTTGAAGAAAAATAGTAAATTTTACAGAGCAATTGTCACACATACTCGGCCCTTTTAATCTAAAGTACCCAATTGTAGTGCATTGAGAGAAAAATTTTAAATATGTAAGGAAAATAGATAACAATTGTAATATGCAATAATTTATTAATATATTTCCGAAATGAAGCCAAATAATAGCCTCCAAATCTCTATAGAACAAGTGATCATTGTGGAGAATTCAAATTAAACTAAATTGCATGTTATGGTTGATTGGTCCTTTATTATTCTGAAGGTAATTTTTAATGAAGTTGGTGGAATTTATTTATGTATATATCTTGCCCCAATGAGGTGTTGTTCATTATTAATTGTCCGCGATATGATCATATTTGGAAAGTTTGATACCAGTATTGACTATTTAATATGATGCGAATTTCGTCGAGTGAATAGTAAAATCAATAAACAAAACGATATTTGGCATTTTCTAAGATATATCAATATTATATACTATTACAATGGTTGCAGTCGGATTAAGTGCTATTTTCCTCTCTGTGTTAACTGTGAACACTCTTAACGCTGCAAATTGGATTGGACCAATTCCTTCTGATGTTTTTAATTACGCTTACGGTGAATATTGGGGAACTGATACCAAGACATGTATTGTGTCTGACACATCCATTTTGAATGTCCATAGTTCACTAGTTGGAGTTCCAAGTATCCAGTATTGCGATGGAAAATATCAAGTGAATGGTCAAAAAATAGTCCTTCCTCGAAATACTATTCCAATTTGTGGTTATATCCCAGCTTTGGTGAACGTTGGTGCTCCAGCATATCCCTTGCTGGTCCGGTCGGCTCTCATTTTGGGAAATGCTACTTATGAAAGATATAAAAATGAATGTCTACAGGAATTGCCAAAGTCAAGTAAAGCTCGCTTCAAGGTAATGAATGGTGTGGATATCCACGATACTGCATGTATGAGATATGGTGATTTCCTTGCCATAAGTTATGGTTTGGATCCCGAAATTCAGGATATTGTGAACAAAGTTGAACAGAACCTCGCCGATCATGTCAAATGGAACGATACCAAACTCCAAGCTAATATTATTGTAAGTGAAATTTGTGGGATTACAAATAAGGGTGGATGCATTAGCCTGTGGAAGCACTTGTTTGAAGAAAAAGATAACTCAGCTTTGAATGTACTTGGATTTAACTTCAATCAAACTCCAACAACTTGGTTATATGCTGATGGTATCGACATTGAGTATTTCCATAATCTTGTTGAAATCTTGGGAATGGATCTTCAAACTAAAACTATTGATGATGTACATTACCACCATGTTTCTCCTAATCCCCCTACTGGTGGTTTTGTCAAGCATAAATCAGGTTTATTAGGAGGATTTCCTAAATCACAATATTAGAGCTATGTATTCAATTTTCAGTTGATTCCTGTCTTAATTTGTTTCTAATATATTGCAAATATTAATGAATAACTTTACTGATATTGTCTTCAATTTAGAATATTTAATGAATTTAATTGTTACAGAATTTAATCTATTAATTTGATATCCGAATTAATATTATTCTTTTTATTATTATAATCTTAGGGAAATAAAAAAAATTCTTCTAAATATACAATATATTACACTATTACCTTGAGTTCATTTTATCAAACAAAATAGATATTAATTTAAGATTAAAAATGATTATTTTTTAAATATTTTTCTGTGCTTAATATTATAACCTAGAATCAGAATCTATCTAATATAAGTATTATTACCAAGGATACCAATATATCAATAAATTTTTATCATTGCTTAATTATTACTTTGTAATTTAAATAATGGGAATTTTTTGCAATTGAAAAAAAATAAACATTTTAATATATACAAAGTAAAAATAAATATATAATATAAAATTAATAATTTCCTTTATTTCTAATAACTTTTTGCCATACTTTTAGCAAAGATCTAACACCTAAAAAACAGTTCTTTTTATTAAAGACTGAAATTTGATGTTTCACAAACCAATTAAATTTTCCTGCAGAAATTTTCTTTCCTGCAAGCTGGTTTTTTAATTGCCCAAAACAATTATAATCACATGGGTTATAATCTAGGGAATATACTAGATGTGGTAGTTTTTTCCAGTTATTTTTAATTAGAAAGTTTTTTACAACTTTAGATTTATGTATTTTGCAATTATCATGCAAAATAATAGGTCTTCTTAAATTATATTGAGAATACCAATTAGAAATAGTTTTATTTAAAAAAGAAATATAAAGTTTACTATTAATGGATTTTCCTTTAGGAACTAAATAAGAATA
>JNEM01008188.1:0-13131 GCA_000697335.1 Conidiobolus incongruus B7586 | reverse complement strand
TTGTTTAATAGTGAGATCACCAGATCCACAGCTAAAAAGACTTGAGTTGTCATAAGAAAGTTGCAAATTTTCGATTGTTCCCGAGTTACTCTTAAGTACAGCTTGACTGTGACTGGGATCAAGTGAAATATTCCAGAATCGGATATCGCCATCAGAAGAGCCAGAATATAAAGTCAATTGTCGATCATTATTAATTCTGAATTTCACAGTTTTAACAAAATCATTATGACCGATTAATGTATGGAGTAACTTTCCAGACTATAACTATAATTAAATTTAATAAAAACAAAAATAAAATTAATAATACTTTAATATTACATTAGCATCCCAAATTTTGATAGTTTTATCCCAAGAGCCTGATGCTAACCAAAGGTTATCATTAAATTGAGCGATATCTATACAAGTGACAGGAGAATTGTGAGCTTTAATTAATTTTCTAGTCTTTTTGTCCTAAATATTTATACATTAACAGAGATGTAAATATATGCAATTTATTTATAAATACCTTTAGACCAACAAATCGAATGGATCCAGTTGAATGAGCGAGGACTAACTGATCTTTCAACAGTTCAGAATGTAATAAATATAAAGTCTTAGATTTAAGGTCAACTGGATCTCCTACAAGATGAGCAGGTAATTTAGATTTGAAAGCTCTAATTTGAGAATTTTTAATATCTCGATCGGATTGGAAAAAATGATCTCTATTGGTGCTAATACTCATTTTGTTTTTGATTTCAGTAATAATATTATTATTATTAACTTTAATATTTATAATTATACTCTATTGCAATTTCATACTGAATACTGCGTTAATATTTTAATCACGAACCTGATTTATTTATTTATGGGATTATTTTGACTTGTAAATTGATATTTTGTACTAATATAAAATATGATGATATTTTCAAAATAACCACTATAAGAAAGCAATATTTCACTTATTTTAGAAAGAACTTTGAATAATTAATGGAAAATTGAATATCAATTAATATCTTATATACAATATTTTATTTAATATAAAAATTATCAAATAATTACAAATTCAATATACAATTTAAAAATGCATTCCAAAAATTTGAATGTTATACTAGTGAATTGATTTTTGAAAATAACCAAAATGAATATTGTTAATATCTTCTGGCTTCTAAGTCAAGGATGAATGATTTACATAAAACTGATCAAACAAACTCAAAACTAATTTTCACTTTAGGAAATAGTTAATGATCGGCACAATTTCGAAATCCATCAACATAGAAAGTATGGCCGAGTTTTCCAAATTGTCAAATCAATTCAAACTCCAAATAGATCTTTAACATTCCACTAGAATATCCTAACAACTAGCTAGCATTTGTAAGTTCTTTTCGATGCATCTTTAGGTGCCCAGCCCTCGTCAAGGGCCAAAAAGTAATCCCAGAAGGGGTTGACATGGTTTTCAGTTTTGAAATTCCAGAAAAACCAACCCAAACTCGTCTCAAAAGCATCCATTTGGAGTTCCATGAACTTCAAAAGCAGTTGCTTTTTCTCGTTTGAAAACCTCTTATATAGTCCGTCATCTTTGCAAGTACAGGTATCACAAGCTGGTGGTCCAGGCTCTAGCTGGTAAGTTCCGTCAAATCGACTACCTAATCCTACACCATTCAACCAATAGCCACAGTCATTAGTTGCAACACTAAATTCTCCACACATAGTCCATCCAAAATTTTTATCGCTTTGAATGAATTGTGGCTTCCAAGATTTACAAGGAAAAGATACTTGATCTTGTAAAGGCAGACGTACTAAATCTTTATCAAAGATTAGATAGTTGTGAGTGTCTAAGGTAACTTTCTTAAATGTGCTATTTGGCATTTGTCCAGCCCATTTGTCGATACCCAAAAATCCCTCATGGAAAACGAGCACTGGACCATCAGTGCTATTATTGGATCTAAGCGTATTATAGCTATCTTTATACCATTGTCTAGCGCCAACCTCATTTTTAGTCAAAAAGATAGCTGGTTCGTTTAATATTCCAAACATTGTCACAACATTGCTCCATTGTGGCTGCTTGAAGTAATTGACAGTATTCTTTAAGATTGTATTAAATCTTGCAATATTTTTAGAGTTATCTGGATCGGTTTGATTTAAGAACTTAATTTTTCCAAATTTTCCTAATTATTCAAAATTAGTATAAAATAAATCAGACCTGATAATTAATTTAAATACTTACCGCTATGATTCCATCCATTCTGGCTTCCTGGAGCTCCATGGAATTCAACCATAACGCGAATACCATACTTTCTAGCCCATTGAATTCCTCTGAGGAGATAGTTCCAACTTCCATAAACGAAAGGTTCCTTAGTTTCATCAATATCAATAGCCCAATAACCAACAGGAATTCTGACATGATTAAGACCAGCTTCGGCAATTTTCTTCATATCTTCTTCTGTCAAAAACTCGTTATAATGCTTTTCCATTACTTTGCGACATTCCTCGCGTCCCAACTTAGCACACAGACTCCATTCATCTTTGATATTGTCTGAAGGATCGAATTGTTCGAATAAGGAAGGTGTAATAAAAGGTTCTAATACCAACCACCCTCCCAAATTCACACCTCGAACAGGAATCTGATGATATGGGAAACTCTCTGTCAATTTTGGCACATTGGGATTTGCTTGAGCACTATCATCATAGGATCCCAAATTGGTGGGATTGGAAGTGAGATCGGGAGGACCGTAATTAAAATTGATGAGAGGAGAAGTTTTTGTGCTCGATTTAGATGAGCTAGGCTTGACAATCAGGAAGATAATTAATAAAACAGCAGCCACTACAATTAATAATATAATAAATGCGATGATAACCCATTTAAACCGCGTCCAGACAGATTTATTCTCTGTTTCAACATCATCTTTAGAAATATGAGTAGTTGCTTTACTTTTTGTACTTAAACTTCTGTTAGCCATTTTGAAATTAGATTAACATCAAATAAAGCAGTCGCAATTACTTAGTAATTAATTCCACTATATGAGTTAATTCAACACTATTTAAATATTCTTAAAAATAGATAAATAACTAATAATAAAATGAATCAAATTGAAAAAAAAAATATCTGATAAATATTTGTTTTTCAAATAAGAGTAAATTAAAGAAAATGAAAAAAAAATTATCAGGGATTATCAAATTTATATACTTCTAAAAAAATTAAAAATTTCCTAACTTAATAAAATTCAACGATATTTAAAATAAATTTCCTATCAAATTAAAATTTTTATTTATCAATTTGGAATTAGTTCACTTTGTTTAATTTTATAAACAAATAGTCAATATTAAATTGAGTTATTGAGCATTCGTTAATTTTTTTATCAATATTATCTTTCTACAATAATTTTATTTAATTATATTATAATTTTTAATATTTTATCAATATATATATATATATATATATATTGAATCTTTTTATCCAATAATGCTAATTTAGTTCATTCATTTATGGTTATATAATATCTAATATATTTTAATTACCTGATTTGGTAATATGCACCGCGATCAATTTCAAACTGGGCTATCATTCCATATTATATCATAATTTATATATCCGAACTTTATATAGTTAAAATTTTTATAATAATATACCTTTTTAAATTTTTTAAATATTTCATTCATATTTTAATTTTAATAATACAAATTAAAAGTGATTTCTAAATTGAAAATAATTTTGTGACTGATAAAAAATTATATATTAAAAATTAAAAATTATATACTATAAAAAAATATCATAATTTTATAAAATTATATATTTAATAAAATAATTGTTATCAAGTAGAATATCTCATAATTATTATAGTTGAATCAACTTTATTAATTATCTAATGGTTTATAATTCCATGAAAAAAACTATTGAGGCTAAAATTTATTAATTAAATTTTCCTTAAATTTTAGATTTAAACACTTTAGTTTTGATTAGTATCCTCAAGTTTTGCCCTTAAAATATATGAATACCAAAAAAACTATTCAAAATTTTATTAACAATGCTCAGGTTATTATTCCAATTAAAAAATTTCAATTGAATATTAAATTGTTAAAAGGCAATATATAGATTGTTACTATAATATAAAAAATTGAAAATATTATGAGATATTTATGATATATTCATAGTAACTTGTCAATTAGTCAATACTTCAGGTCAATTTTCACATATATGTGTTTATCTAATTCACATAATTAACTCAACTAATTTACTATCATCACTTGATGAAATTCAATCTACTTTTGATCATACTTGCTTTTGTAGTTATCATATCCCCATTTCGCTATATAAATAGTATTTAGCTTATTTCCAAATTCAAATTATTATTAATATAACAATCAATAATGTGAAAATTATGGTTAAACTAAATATCATAATTAACATTTTATAAAAAACATTAGTTAAAAATCATAAGCAGCCTGCAGTGCATTACACTAGATAAATATACCAAATTCATTACTTGAGTTAATATAGAGTGATCACACGTCAAATATCTCAGATTATATCTTATTAAAATGTATTAATGGTTTGGGATATAATATATATTATGAATTAGGAACTAGATTTAGTTGGAAGATTTATTACAATATATAATATATTTAATTAAATCAATATTTACCAGGAATCACTTTGAATATATTGAGCAAAATATTGTGGTTACATAAATGGTAACCCGAACGACCAACTTAATCACTCGATTTATTACCTTATGAAGTCTTGATCCCAAATGGCCTATCATACCACTTCAAGGTCTTATCCCTCTAGTAACCAAATACACTTCACTACACTACCTATAGCTGACAACTAGTCCATAAAAGAACTACTGTCGAGATACATTATTATCATCACCTCTGGTCTGTTGTAAAACCAATTAAATTCTTAACAAACCCCTATAAAACACCCTAACTTAAATTATCAAACAGATCATAAACCAGCCACTTCCTTGTATATTATTAATGCTTTACTAGCAATCAATAGAACCACAATATATTAAAATTTTTAATTTAATATTATATTGTCAAATGTACTTAAATTTTCAGAGAATAAATTTGGATTTATACATAATATTACTCTGTATTTTTAATAATGGGAATTTTTTGCAATTCAAAATAAATAAATATTTTAATATATAATATATAAAAATATATATATAATATAAATTTAATAGTTTCTTTTATTATTAATAACTTTTTGCTATACTTTTAGTTAAGATCTAACACTTAAAAAATAATTCTTTTTATTAAAAACTAAAATTTGATGTTTTATAAACTAATTAAATTTTTTATAGAAATTTTCTTTCTTATAAGCTAGTTTTTTAATTATTTAAAGAAATTATAATTATATAGATTATAATCTAAATAGTATATTAGATGTAGTAGTTTTTTCTAGTTATTTTTAATTAGAAAGTTTTTTTTTAATTTTAAATCTATATATTTTGTAATTATCATGCAAAATAATAAATCTTCTTAAATTATATTAAACACTAATTAAAAATATTTTTATTTAAAAAAATAATATAAAATTTATTATTAATTAATTTTTTTTTAAAAACTAAATAAAAATAACATATGTTATTATAATTTATTATAATAATTAATATTTATTTATTAACAAAATGTTTATTTAAAAGAATTTATAAAAAAAGTTAATTTAACTAAATTTAATATTTTGATTTATATTTTAATAAAAAATTATATATAAAAATTTAAGATTCATCAATTATAATTATTTATTATAAAAATTTAAGCTTTTAACAATATTTTAATAAGTTTTATTTAATAATAACTACTCTAGTTTTTTTTAAGCTTTGGTTAAATTATAAGGTATTTATTTTATATTTTTATTTATTAATTTGAGTTTAAACTTTAATATATATAAAATATTTATAAAACTAATATAAAAATATTTACATAATTCTTTAACTAAAATAAAAATATATTTTTAATATATTTTTTTACTCTATTAACAATTAAAAAAATAATAGTTAAAGTTAGTTTTTTAAATTTTAACAAGTTTTAGATAATTTTTTTTTAACTTTAAAATAATTTACCTAGTAATAAATTGTTAATTTAAATAATATTTTATTACTAAAAGCTGTTTGTAAAATTTAAATAATTTTAAAGGGTTTATGGTTAAGTTTTACTAATATCAAAATAAAAAACTTTTAATAATTACTATTTAATTTAAGTATAATTAAATTAAACAACTAATTTTAAAAAGTTAATTTTTTAATCAAAAAAATTATTATATATATATAATATCCTATTAATTTTATATATATTTATTTATTTCAAATTAATAATATATTTGAAAAATTAAAAATTAAAAAATTTCCTATTATTTTAAATTTAAAATAATAGTAATAAAATAAATTAAAAAATTTAGCTTTAATTTATAATAGATACAATTGAACAATTTACTGAAAATATGATATTTCAATATTAGAAAAGTATAAATAATAGTACTTGGTAAAGTTTACAGTAA
Organism: Conidiobolus incongruus B7586; assembly: GCA_000697335.1. Lineage (NCBI taxonomy): Eukaryota > Fungi > Entomophthoromycota > Entomophthoromycetes > Entomophthorales > Conidiobolaceae > Conidiobolus > Conidiobolus incongruus. The sequence goes on along the minus strand of JNEM01008188.1, from coordinate 6,647 downwards.
TATAATTAAAATATTTTTAATAAAAATTCAATATATATATATATATATATAATATTCCTTTCAAATTGAATATAAACCCATTATTAAATTAACAAATCATTTTCCAAATATTCAACTAAGTTTTACAATTCAATTCATATTAAATAAATTTGGATTTATAGAATGAAATTCTAATCAAATTATATTATATTATATTATATTATATTATCTAATAATTTAATTTTTAAAATATGTAATTCAATACTCAGCATTTCTAATCAAAATTAATAGCTAATAACTCTATTAATTCATAAATATTATTATTGAATTAAATCATTTATTCAAATATTGTTCTTTAAAATAGTTTACAGGTAATTCACACCAGAATTGTATTAGAATATATTATATAGAGAATTGATTAATATAATCATAATATCGTCTATATTTTGCTATCATAATACAAATTATCAAATTGCCATAAATTATATTTGCCACTAATTAATTGAGTTCAGTATTATTGATGAACATTGCACTGAAGAACCCTTGTACAACTATACATATATTTGGATCCGAATTAAATTAAAATACACCTTTGTCAATAATGAACCTAGATGTTCTCAATTGCAACTATCTATTGAAATTTGGAAATAAAATAAAATTTATTGAATTAATTTTAAAAATGTAAAAAATATAAATTATAGATTTTAAGAATAATAATATACAAAATAATTACACTAATTTGTGATTATTATAATAAAATTTAAATTTATAAAATTACAATCTAATTAATTTATAAATAAACTGGTTTCGTTTGTTATTGGTTACACGTTATATTATTTTAAATTGTCTTTTAAATGATGCAGAATATCAACTATAGAATAATATGAATAGTTTAATAACTATTATTGATTCAAAATAGGGATCATCTATTGAAGAATTCTTCCTTAATAAATATAAATATTCTTTTTTCTCTATTTTTAGAAGTAATATCTAATAATTTTTTGAAAAAAATAATTTAGATGATATATTAATAGTTTCAATAAATAGAGAATCAAATATAGTATAAAATAATTGAATTAATATATGATAACTGAAATATTTTTGAAAAAATTATGATTATATAATAATTTGAAAAATGGATACTCCAATTAATGATTAAATTATTTAGTTTTTTTATTAATATCAATTTTATTAAATATATTAATGAATATATATTTTAATAATTTTTTTTGGAATAATAATAATATTATTATTTTTAAAAATAATCTATATCACTTTTTAAATTTTTATTTAAAGCAACCTAAGTTGATAATTATTTGACACAAATTTAATTGAAAAAATATAGAATATATCAAAAAATATATATAGATATTTCAATTATCAATTTAAGTATTTTATACAAATTTTAAAATAGTTAAATCGATAGAGATGAGAAAAAATGATAATAAATAGACTATTTTTAAATGATAGTAGCGATTTTATAGATCTAAGAATAACTAGAACATACTGGAATCATAATCCAATTCAGCTATAAACTTTTTTGAAATTTTTTATCATCAAAATTTTATTTTATGTTTTCAATTGTTGTAAGTCTAGTACCTAAATATAGGTTTTCTGGGAACTTCAGTTAAAAATAGATAGCAAATTCTCATAATTATTATCAAACATATAGAAATAGATTGAATTGGTTTAATGTGAAAAATTAATTAATTTCTAATATGCGAATTTGCTCAACAATTGAAAATTGATTGGTGTGAGAAATTTGATAATTACTGGAAGAGAATTCTTAATGTGATACTAATAAGTTTATGTAGTGATAATTAAAATAATACAAAATATTTGAAGTTAGGCGGCATTGGGCACTGAGCACTTGTTTTCACGATTGTCAAGATCTTTGGGGATCCAGCCTTGTTCGAGTCCTAAGAAGTAGTCCCAGTGAGGGTTCACATGGTTCTCGGTCTTGAAATTCCAGAAGAACCATCCAAAACTCTTTTCAAAACTGTCCATCTGCTTTTCGGCAAAAGTCTTTAGGAATTGTTTCTTTTCGTCGTTGAAGTTCTTCCAGTCGTCAACACCTTTGCAGGTACAAGTGTCACAGGCTGGTGGTCCAGGTTCATTTTGGTAAGTGCCTTCATAGCGGGCTCCTAAATTGATTCCATTCAACCAGTAACCACAGTCATTGGTGGCAAGGGAGAATTCACCACACATGGTCCATCCGAAGTTCTTGTCGCTCTTGACGAAATCTTTAGCCCAGGCGGTACAAGGGAAATCGCCTTGGGTTTGCAAGTCCTTTCTGACGAGATCCTTATCAAAGATCAAGTAATTGTGAGTATCTAAAACGACACGATCGTATTCGGATTGAGGCATGAATCCTGCCCACTTGTCAATACCTAAGAAACCTTCATGGAAAACGAGGACGGGGCCAGCGTTGTTATCGCCACGAATGGCATGGTAGGCATCTTTGTAAAATTGGCGAGTCCCATTGATATTCTTAGTACCTCCACCGATCCAGGGTTCGTTGAGGATACCAAACATGGTGACGACATTCTTCCATTCGGGTTGACTAAAGTACTTGACAGTGTCGATGAGAATTTTGTTGAAGCGCTTGACATAGGCATCGCTCTCTGGGACGGAAGTATTCAGGAAACGAATTTGTCCCAATCTACCACTATGATTCCATCCATTCTGACTTCCTGGAGCTCCATGGAATTCAACTTTGACTCTAATACCATACTTTCTAGCCCATTGGAGACCTTGAAGAAGAGCATCCCAAGCACCATAAACAAAAGGTTCGCTACTTTCATCGATATCGAGAGCCCAGTAACCGATGGGGATACGAACGTGATTCAAACCAGCGTCGCGGATCTTCTTGAAATCTTCTTCAGTAACCCATTTCTTGTAATGATCATTCAAAACTTTGCTACAAGCTTCACGACCAATATGAGTACAGAGTGTCCATTCATCGACAACGCCTTTATCAGCATAGTCCTGGAAGATGGAAGGAACAATGAAAGGTTCAGGTACCAGCCAACCGCCCAAGTTGACACCACGAACAGGGATTTTATGATAAGGGAAAGGCTCATTAAGGGGAGGAACATTAGGATTAGCTTGAGCGGAATCATCAAACGATCCAATATTCTTAGGGATCACATTCAAATCTGGCTTTGATTTGAGCCCTTTAGACGAGGTAGAAGAATAATCTCTATTAATTACTCTGGTAGTAGGCACGGCAAACAATAAAACTAGAGCAACGATGATACCAATACCCAAGATCACTAAAGCGATCCAAATCCATACTTTGTTCCTCTGATAGAAGCTCTTTTTCTGACGACTGGTATTATCGCTGGTATGATCAGCTAGATGCAATCTACTACTAGCCATTTTTGATATTATAATACAAACAAACTCTTATTGATATATGATTTATTAATTATTTCTATAATTCCAAAAAAATAGTTGATTTTAGAACTGTACAATTATGAAAAAAAAGATAAACAGTTAAAGCGCCATCGGAGGCAAATGCCAGCTTTAAATACCTTTAATAATGATCTTATCCAATGCAAATTTACAAACCACTAATTAATTATTTTTATTTGCCATCTTGTTTAAATTAATATTGGAATTTGAGCTAGAAATTTTACCACACACAATTTTTTTAAAATTCTTCTAAACTTAGTACACAATTTTATGCCATTTTTATCAAAATAATTATTTCACACTAGATCTTATTTAAATAGTTTTTCATTTGATGAGATAAGTTGATGATGATTGGTTAAAGTTACAAACGTTAGACATTTATTGGATCATTTTCAAATTTTTGGTATCAATTATTGGGAGTTTTAACAATGAATTAATTAGATTCATGGAATACACAAAATGATAAAGAATTGATTATCATTAATAAGGTAGAATGTTATATTGAATACAATATTAAAAATAAAAATGACTGGATATTTGATTTTAAAAATTTTGAAATATTCAATAAATTCGGCAGTGTAGTTTATTCTTAGACTTATTCTAATATCTGGTGGATCTTGATAAATGTGGAAACTATGTTTTACAGTTAAATCCATGTAACTAAAAGGTGTCCCTTAGTAATTTTTAGTATTGAACATTTGTCATCTTGATAAACTGAAATTTAGTGAATATTAAAATTATAAAAAATCAGTTTTTTAACAAAATATTTCAATGCATTAATCAACTTTCATTATATTATTCATAATTATAGCTGTAAAGGCACAATTAATTTATGCATGTAGAATAAGAATAAACATAATGAATACATAGATAGAAATTTAAAAAATCTTTCTTTTTCAAATCAAAAATTTAATATATCAGCGATTAACAATATTACAATATTTTTTTTAAAAATTTTCCTCTAATACTATAAAATTTATATATTTATTATAATTAATTTTTTTTCTATAACATATAAAAGAAATTGATTGTTATGATGGGTAAGACCTTTTAACATTAATTAATTGTATTTGAATAGTCAACTTTTATATCACCCTAAAAAAATTTATTGATTTTTTAGATTCTAATTCTGGATTATTTAAAATTTAATTGACTAAATATAGAAAAAATCAAATAATATTTTTGAATATTCTCTTTCAATTCAAAATTGCATATAAACTGTATAAAAATGTGAAATACATATAAATTATTAAAGGATGACATAATAATGAAATCATTAATTTTAAATTTTTCAAACCATAATAAATACTAATATTGAGAGTAATTTAAATTTATATTCGTCATCACCAATGGTTTATTTAGGATTTTATAATGCCTATTTAAAAATTTGATGGATTATATTGAGTATTGAATTGATTGTTTGGTTGATTTGCTATTATAGATCATTAACTGATTAATATATCAAAATTCATTTTAATTTGAATTGCTTGAACTACAAGATTTATAAAGTCTATAATTTTCAAGTAATTTTTTAAAGCTTGTCCAGATATATAAAATGTAATATTTATACAATCTATTTCCTAGTATTCAATAAATATAGTCTTATGGTTAAATATTACTTAATTTGTAAGGATTTTTTTTCTCAGAAATATAATTTAAAAATTTTAATATTAAAATTTTTTTAAATTGATTTTTTTTTTGGAATTTTAATCCAAATTGAATTATAAATAAAAATTTATATATTGCATTATGAAAATTATATTAATTTAATAAATTCAAGTTGAATAAAAGAAATTTACAAAATTGGTAGAAATAGCGTATTGTATATTTGGGTTTTTTATCTTAATGCTTTAAAATATCGATTTGTAATATAAAAATCATTAATAATTTTACAAATAAATATCTTTTTGTCAATTGTTTTCAAATTGAGACTACATTTTTTTTGGAAAAATTCATATATTTATAGTTTTATAAAAGAATAAGATATATCTACTAATTAATTTGAAATTTTGAAAAAAAATAAAAATAATACTGTGATTTCAAGTTTATTGTGTTTAATTTGATATTTGTGTCAAATTTGTTGATTATAAATTCTGTATAATAAATATATTAACAATTATCGATTTTAAATCTATATCAAGAAAATAAACACAGCAATTAACCCATCTAGCACCATTAATTCATTTTGATCATAAATAATTAAAACTCAATAAACCTTAGTGATTTAATTTATTTGAGAATTACTCATAATAATCCGATTTTATTAGACAATCAAGGTCACTTATATGCTGCACATTAATGGGTACAGTTACCATTGGCTACTCAAAAGCCAGTGAAGAGTACTCTAATATCTATTTTAAAATAACTAAAGATTTAATCAGTAATATGGTCCCCAAACAATGCTTATTTCATTGTTAACGTTATATTATTCATTACTATTACCTTGGTCCGAAAATACTATTTATGAGATTTTGAGTGGTGAATGAAAACTATTAGTATCAACATGCACCACATAAATATGACCTTGGTAGTTTAATAAGTAAGAATGAAATACAAAGACTTTATATCTGACCTTGATCATTAATTTCCATAAAACATATTTACAGATATGATTAGAAATTTTACCATTATTTCAATTTTATATACAGATATCAATTCGATCATTATTAATATTTATAATAACTAACCTTCAAGGATATTTCTGAAAATTCATTGAATTTATATATTAATTAATAGTTGATATATTAGCTATTTATAAAATAAATAAATTTTAAGAATATAAATATTAAGAATATAATAGAATTTATTATGTATTTTCAAATCTTTTTTTTTTAATTTGCTATTAAAAACCATAATATATATTCATTTATCAAACAAAGATTATTATTAAAAATTAAAGATAATATAATTCAGTATTACCATATTTTTAAATCCAATAATCCTTAAAGCTCAAATATCTTTATATTATCCCTTTTATTCAATATTTTTTATTATTACACCTTTTTATAAGATATTTTATATTCAAAATAATAAATTTATTCTAGAATATAAACTAGTGATCCCCTTGTGTCATAGTGATCAAATTAAAGGAGGTCTTAAATGATATTTGAATTAATATTGATATAAATATTTAATCTATTTATTCTATGTTAATAAATAATATTTATCTCTTAATATTATTAAATCCAAATACTATAAATATATTTTTTGAATTTAATATTAATAAAATTGAATATTATATATATTTATTA
>JNEM01008185.1:0-30586 GCA_000697335.1 Conidiobolus incongruus B7586 | reverse complement strand
ATTATAATAAACCATGATATAAAATTAACAAGTAAATTTTAGTTTTTATTTATAAAACTATTAAGTTATTTGTATAATATAATAACCTGTTATAATTAAAAAGCTAATAATCAATTTAAACAAGCATTATATGTTTTAAAAAAAGCTTTCATATTTTATCTTAATTATAATATAAAAAATTAAACTAAAAATTTATCTCTATTTAAATTTGTTTTTAATAATTAAATTAACTTATCTATTAATATAATATTATTTTATATAAACTATAAATAATATCTTATTTTAATTCTAAATATAACATATAGTATTGATATTTTACATAATATTATTAACTTCATTAAACATGTATGTTTTTTATTATTTATATCTTAAAACTATATTTTTTTTATTTTAAATAAATAAGCTTATTATTATAATTTAAATACTTGCTTTATTTTGACTTAAATTATTAGTATTTTAATATTATTATCTTTAAATAAAATTATTCTCCCTTAAAACTTTAGTTACCCTATTAATAAATTATTTTTTAAATAATTAAAACTTTATTCTATAAAAGTTAAAAAACTATATCTAAATATATATAAATTAATTTTACCTATTAACTTATAAATTCACTTTTTTTTCATATAAAGCTATTAAAATTATATTAAAACCCTAAAGAATATTACCTTAAATAAATTATATATTTTAAACCCCTTTTTATTAACTTATAACATAAAATATATGTTATTGATAAAATTATAGATTATAGAAACTATTGAAATTAAAATAAATATTTTATATACTAGCAAAGTTAGCTATTTAATAAAATTATTTAAGAAAATACAAAAAATTAAATATCTTAAAGCTTTGAAAAATTCCTTAATAAACAATCTTAATTATTTTAAAGAGATATTTTACTTTATTAAAGTAAAGTTTAAAAGGAGTATACTAAATCTATATCTATTTTTAAAATTCTTATAAATTACAATATAACTTATTTTCCTATAAATAATTAAATAATATAATCTTTTAGAGGGTGATAGATTTTAGTATAGTTAATCTATTAATAAGCTTTACCTAGTTTAATTTCCTCTATATATTAACTCTACTTAAGTAGTTTAATAAATCTGGTAATCATTTAGTATATATATTAATTAAATTATAACTTATGTGATTATAATTTTTATAAGTAATTATAAAATTTGCTTTTAATAAATTCTTACAAATGTAGTTGGTTTTTAAAACATTGAATTTCAGTCTTCAATAAAAAGTATTGTTTTTAAGTGTTAAAAGCTTGTTAAAAATATAGCAGAAAGTTATTAATAATAAAAGAGAGTATTGATTTTATATAATTTATTTATTTTTGTACATTATTTATTAAAAATTATATTTAATTTTGATTTTAAAATTTTGCCATTATTTAATTACTTACACATATCATTCATTTTTATAATTCTGAATTAAGTAATTTTTGAAAAAATTGAATAACATTGTTGATATATTATTTAAAATAATTACAGCAATGATTCAAAAATATTATACAATTTTATACTATGAGAAAGATATTAAAAAGCTATAATTAATTTTTTTGATTTGATGGATATATAATAAATAGATAATCCCTTTTTAACCATCATATTAATAAGAGATGTAACTGATTAAATAAGTATTAAATTAATAATTCAAATATATTTAATATATAAATTTAATAAAGTGTTTTCATACAATGAACCATTTATAATTATATTCTCAATACATATTAATTCTTGAATATTTTATTATTTTCGAACACTCATTTTTGATTACGAATACATTTTTCAAATTTAGTTATTAAAATCCCATAAATAATGACTTTATTCATCGATTTATAACATCAAATTGTGACTTAAATCAATATAAACCTTATTAACTTATCTATTAAATAATATTATATTTATAAAATAATGAAAATTTGGATTACAATTAATAATAATACAGAAAACTTAATTCCCATTGAAGTTTACCCAGATTGGGAAATTGGTACTGTTCAAACCGTTATAGAAGCAGAAATTCAAATACCAATTACCAATCAACTTTTATTTTTATATGGTACTCCACTCTCCGATAATACGAAAACAGTTCAATCTGTAGGCATTAACGATGGTGATATCTTATCCGTTATGAATAATAACGAAGGTGGCCTGAATCCTTCTTCTTCAAGTAATTTCAATACTTCAGTTTCTCAAATGAATGATTACGAAAGGATAAGACAACAGCTATTAAATGACCCCAGCGCACTTACCCAGCTTTCAAACTCTCAGCCAGAGCTTGCTGACGCTGTTCGTAACGATCCTCAAAAATTTGCCACCCTGTTCCAACAATTTCAACAAAATGCGCTTGAAGCTGAGCGCAAGCGTGCACAGGAACTTGCAATTCTCGAGAGTGACCCCTTCAATGTAGAGGCTCAGAAAAAGATTGAGGAGCTGATTAATCAAGAGAATATTATGAAGAATATGTACGAAGCGCTTGAGCATAATCCTGAATCGTTTGCTCAGGTTACTATGTTATATATCGATATTTCTATTAATGAGCATCCTATTAAGGCTTTTGTTGACTCTGGAGCCCAAGCAACTATTATGAGTATGGACTTAGTCGAAAAGTGCGGCCTTTCCAGATTGGTTGACAAACGGTTCAGGGGCGTTGCTCAAGGTGTAGGTACCTCTCAATTCCTTGGCAGGATCCACAATGTTGGAATGAAATTTGCAGATGATTTGATCGTTCCCTGTTCTATCACAGTTCTCGAAAATTGCTCAGTAGGTTTTTTACTTGGTCTTGATATGTTGAAGAGACACACTGCATGTATAGATTTGAAGCAAAATGGACTTGTTCTCTATGACAAATTGATCCCATTCTTACCTGAACATCAAATTCCTAAGCCCCAACCTTTCAATCCTCAACAAACTCAGGCCCCTGGACAATCTGGAACCTCAGCCCCTGCTTCTTCTACTGTACCTGTTTCTCAGTCTTCATTCCAGATTCCTTCTGCATCTCAGCCTAAGCCTTCTTCAGGGAGTGGAACCAATCTAGCAAGTTTAAAAGCGCAATTTGCTCCCAGAGAATCAGTCGATGCTTTAAAGAACTTGGGAGCATCCGAGGAGCAGGCAGTTAAATTATTAATTCAAGCTAGAGGTAATGTCGAAATAGCGGCTAGTTTACTATTTCAATAATCCACTATCCATTATTTTTGATTAGTAATTATATTTCTATGATTATTTTTAATTGTATTCATTTTATTACAATAAATTAACTTTATTATAAGGGGTGATTTATAAATTGTTTTCATTTAAGGTTCTGTATATTTCAAACTAGTGGTAATTAATTGTTTTTAAAATTTAGTATAACAACTCTGACCATTTCAATAATATTGTTCAGTAAATGTTAGAAATATATTATCAACTAAATATATATTTTAATAAATATATTTAGTTATATATAAATATCCACTTTTATCCTTGGTTATATATTGTATTGTATTAACAAAAATAGATTATTGATCAATTATATGTAGAATTAGTATTACAAATAACGTTTACACAAGATTATCCATTCTTTCTAAAATTAGTAACTGGATTTCGTTATATTGTAATATTAAATAAATCCTGAATAATTTCGAAAACTATTGTGAATAATATTCATATATAATTAACAATCTCACCTATACAGAACATTAAATTTGAAAAATTACCAAAATTCTTATCTATTTAGCCATTTAAAAAACTTAATTATAATATATTTTAAAAAATATAAAATAAAATTTGGTAATATTAATTCAAAATAAAATTTAATTAAATAATATTTTAATAACTAAGTATATAAAAATATCGAACCATTTAATAAAAATATAAAATATTCCAAAAATTAGAAATTAGTAATATAAATTTGGATGCATAAAAATATATTATAGTTTTTTGAATATAAATCAACCGATATAAGATTAAAGTGAATTCACTGTTCGATTATTGAATTTAATGAAAAATATCAATTCCCTCTATGTATATTTATCATTCAATTCATTAATTAAATATTCATTCAAGGATGTATTGCGATTACTTGGAAATTTGTTAGTCACATCTAGTCAATTGAAACATTATTAGAATCTCATCAAATGTTATCAAAAAAAATCATATCCAATGATCAATGCTGAAGAGGTTGAAATTCCTTGGGAGGCTAAGAAAATTATGGATAGTACTTATCATCCTGAAAATAAAGAATCTATTTTTTATTACCTTTTACAATGAATGCGTTTTTTCCCTTAAATTTTCAGAGATATTTAGCTTTAATCATTTGTGCTAGATTATTGATTCCTAAGTCTACATTCGCTAATATTGAGTTCTGGCGATGATTATATTGGAGTAACATAGCTACTTTTAATATAATTTGTAAATATTCTTAGATTGTTAAAGTTCTTATTTGTATTAGTCTGATTTAGTGGGTCAATATCAACAAATCTACCCTAATGTCTGTAAGTGAAACTGCAACTGCCTACTTTACAGCTGTTGGTGGTAAGATTTTATCTTACATTGTTCATATAATTTTTTTGGCTCAGTCGTCATTATCATTCTTGCATCTGTTGGTATCGCTTTAGGATTCGATCACCTTGTGAAAAAATCTAAATTATCACCATCTGTAAATAGAATTTTATCTAAAACTGTACAATTTTTTCAGCAACTACAGTTTCCGTCTTTAGTGTTTTCTTAATGAGACTTAAAGAGATAAAGTAAATGATACCAATATCTTTATTCAAATTCACTAAACTATTTATTATAGGGAAGGTATATCTGTCCCAGATGAATATGGCAATATTGTTAGAAAATCTAAAACTGCTGAACTCAATGCTGTCAGTCAGATCGCTACCACTCGTGTCACTTTAAGTAATGAATAATCTATAATATTATATATAATTCAATACAAGCCAAAATCTTTAATCCATTAGTTATTCCTGTCTTATTATTGGTAATATTAATACTAAAATTAACATTAATTAAATTGTTTAATAATTTAAATTAATTATAATATTGCCACCTCTTATAATGAATCGTTTGGAAAAGATTAAATTCTTAAAATCTAATCCTAGATGAAATATTTCTATCCTATCAGGAAACATTATAATCTTCTTGCTTACCGCTTTATCTTGCTCCATCGCTATCTTCCCCTAAATGGTCTAATCTAAAGTTCAACATTTAGAATATCAATTCCACAAGAAGAATAAGAATGGATCAGATTTGAAATATGTCTATTATAATAATGATCTTTAAAGTTTTATTTTATATGGCTTAGGTTATTGATCTAAAGAGATATTCAATAAAAAACAAAATTTTCAATGTGATTTTGACTTATCATTTATATTATCATTTTTATCTAATAAAATATATAATTTCACTGTTTAATTACAAATTATTAAAATCAAAATTATAAAAATTGTTAGACTTTGAAATACAATTTTTATTTTTCAATGTACTAAAAAGTCTGATCAATATAAATTTATTTCAACAACTCCAACTGTATTGTATAACTTTCATTATTATCTATTACTGTGATTCATCTTTTGACAAAGCAGTATTATGAATATGGTTCTCTTTTGATTAATTGAATATTAACTCTGATAAATTGTTTTTAACCAATGATTGTTTATTATTTATTTAGGCTATAAAGTGAATAATATTATGAGCAATTTGTAAGGAATCTCAATTGAATTTGGAGGAGCAATATAACACTATAACTTTCATTAACTTTTCATTGTTATATACTTGAATTAATTCAAATCATCAAATGTGATGGAAAATGATAATGCCGTAAATTGAACATATGAAGATAAACTTTTTATATAAATTATATTGAATCTCCTAATATAATAAAGTAAATATAAATCTTTAATTAAATATATTAATATCACAAAAACAACAATATTTGGTTGATTTATCAGTAAATTCATTAAAATAATAATAAGTTTAATAAAGTAATATTTAGATTATATGTGTCAATTTAAAGTATAAAGTTTATTTTTGTCCTTTTGAGTGATTTTTTAATTTTGATTACATTTTACCATAACCTGAGTATGTTTGATATCTGAAATTGGTTCATAATGACAAATAATGAATTAAGGTCATTTTTCAATTATTATCATTATCATTATTATCATAACATTAAATTAACTATTCCTGGAATTTCTGCTGGTTTGGTACACACATATCAATATCTTATCAAGACCTAGACAAATTATTACTTTTAGTAAAAATATTGATATAATTTTTTATGATGGTATTAAGTTTGAAATAATGTAACTAAACATACTGTTTCTATCTCTGGTAAAATATAAACAATCCTCACTATGTTTTCACCTTTAAAATAAAGAATCAAATTGAAGATTATTAAGTAAACTTAGATATTAGGATAAAACTAGAAAAATTAGAACTATACCAACTTCAGGTAAACTTGAGTTTTATTTAATTTGTAATATCAAATCAGCTTTTTAATTAAGGAGAAAATAAATTTTGCATAAAAAATAAAAAGACTATATAAATTGTTTTTAAAATAGCAAATCAAATATTTTAAATAATAAGTTTATATATTAAGAAACTATTGCTAAATATAAAATCTAAAATATTTATTTAAAACTGGTTTATAGATGCTAGTTTTAGAGAATTATTAATATCAATATTAAAATACCATTTATAAAATGATTTCTGGTTTTAGAAATAAGTTTTTTTATTTTGAATATTAGTTTCTTAAATTTATCTTCAAAAATTAATCCAAATCTTATATTAATTAAACACAAAAAAATTAAAAATATAACCTATTCTAATTGACTTATATTTGAAATTATTTAATTTCAACTGATCATAAATTATATTGAATCAAAATTCCCAAATTACCAAAAAAGCTATTAAGCAGTATATTGGAGAAAATATTTTAAATTAATCACTAATATTAAATTCACATTAAAATTATAATCTTACGCTATAAAAAGAATCAGTTATTAAATATATGAATATAAATTACAATATATGAAATAACACTTTGGTATTAAATGCTCCTTATATTATTGATATAAGAAATAAAAATTTTCTTGAAAAAATATAACTTTAACTTTGTTATAAAAACACTTAAATTAGATACAGAAATATAAACAACTGAAAATCATTTTTCCTTCATTTTAAGTATTAAATCACATCATATCAAATCTTTTTTATTTTAATAACTAATATAAAATAATCAATATATAACAAGCAAATTTGAATTAACATTACTATTTTTAAAAAAATAAGGTTTAATAAATTTTATCTTCGAGCTTTGATACCAGTAATGATTAAAAAAATAACTTAACTCTTTAATATAATACAATTGAAAAAGCATTTTTCGCGGTAGATTTTGAAGTATAAAGTTTAATAATAAGTTACTTTTCTTCTAGTTTGGTTATTAAATAGGGAAATAAATATTTTAAGAATTTATTACCTTAATCATACTTATAATAAATTATAATAAAAGTAAACTTGGAAAAATATTATGTTAAATATTATATGATAAGGAAAGCGATTAAATCAAAATATTAAACCTTGTAGATAAAATACAAAAAACTGACCAAATTAATTGCCAAATAACAATATATTGTTTTTCTGTTTAAATTTAAGGATTAAAAGATAGTGAGAAAAGTTGGCAAATATATTAGGAGTAAAAGTAAAAAGTAATATTAGGATAGTTTTATTGTGCACTTAAGCAAAGCTTTCTGAACAAAATCAAAAAATATTATTGGTATTAGGCAGTTATCTATGATGAATATTACATTATTAAAACATATAGTAATTATGTATATTTGTATATATAACTTAGATCAAGTAAATCTTTTAAGTGTTTTAAATATTATGTAAAAATGTATTAAAATATTAATATTGCTAAAAGCATACTTCTTTACTATCCAACAACCAATCAAGCCAGTCTTTGCGTGTTGGAGTTGGGGCTTACTCACTGTAGTATCCATACTCCATGCAGGACTTAGACAAAGGCAATCGAATTTAATCAACTTTGGACGTGTAATTGTGAGCAAAATATTCTGAATCAACTACTTATTGAGACTCTAAGTGATTCTTTCAATATAGATATAAATAATCATTATTCTGAAATTGTGAAGATATTCTGAATGCAAATATAAACATGCTACCTTTATATATTAGAAATTCTTCAATAATATATATATTTTAATTTAAATACAAATAAAAAATAGAAAAATTTGTAATTAGTTAAGAAACTTCCAACTTCATACCTACATAATAATTTGGAACAAAGCAACATCAAGGACATTGGAAGATATAAACATAAAAACTATTAATAACAAAATTAGTGATCTATCCTATTAATTGAATCACAAATATATCATATATGATTCTTTTCGATATTAAATATTATAAGTTATTCCATTTGATTTAGTCTTGAATTCATGAATAGTAAATTTTTCCATAGCTGTACATTGTATTAGATTGTTATAACTTATTTCCTTTTTTAAATTATTACACTTGATAAGGAATAAACTAGTATACTTCAATATTTCTATGAAATACTTTGACAACGATCATTTTAAACATACTTTTGAATATTTATTCTATTTATAATAGTTAAGAATTCATTTTACCGATACCAAAATTCACTTGAGAATATGGATTTGTTTATTTAATAATTAAATACGCTTTTTGGTCACATTTTATTGAAATAATATATATTGGATAGAATAGAAATCAAATAATAACATTTGAGAACATACGCGGTTATAATATTTTGGCATATTAATTCCTTAACGGATTAATTCAATGTTTACCAATTCAATCATTTAAAATTTAAGTATCAAATCAGATAAGTTTATCTGATTAGATTAATAACTCTACAAACCTTCGATTATATTTAAAATATATTTCCCATTAGAGTTGATATTCCTTATTACAATGTTTTAATATGATTATATTATACTTGTTTGGAAAATGATAAAAATCAGATTTTTACTATCCAACTATGAAATAATCAGTCAAAATCCATTAACAATAATTATTATTTTAAATTTTAAAATAGTTCAATTCTCAATTAGGAAATCATTTACCTAAAATTTGGAATACAAATGAAAATTTCGGTCGGAATTTTAGTCTTTGACTGAAAGTTTGTAACCTATATTGAGATTAGCCAATCATTTTAAAGATTGACAAAATTATGATTCAAATTCTTACAAGATAGTAAAGACTATTTAAACATTCAATATTGCTTTTTTTGTTTATTATTGCCTATCAAAGTTAAGTATAATTCTCTCATAGTAAAATAAGTTATTTGTTTATTGTCAAATTAGATCAATTAATAATATTACTATTTGACTTGATTATTTCAATTGATGACTACTAATCAACAACAGCTGGATGCTAATGACAGCCCTCAGCTAATTCTCCTTTCTCAAGCTAAGCAAATAACTCTACAAACTCTTCCACAACTCAATAGTGATGGTCAAGAACCTTCTCCCTTTGATAATAAAACCGAAGTTACTAACGTTGATAACTTTTCTAGCAATGCCAATTCAGCCGAATCTGAGAAAACATTCTCTGAATATTTAATTGCAACAGATTTATCAGATGAAAAAAAATCTAACGGAACTGATATTCCAACTACTACAGCTTCTTATGACGAAACTGAAGGTCAACTTGACAACGGAGCTACTGTGGGCGAAAATGTTGAGCCCGAACCTGAAATTCCTGCTACATATGAAGATCTTACTGAAAGAGAAAAGGACTTTCTTAGAGTATATGCTGAAGGAGAATATACTAGAACTGATGGCTTTCTTCCTATTGATGTTTCTGAAAAATTTTTCAGAGAAATTTGCCCCAAGGCTTCACATATAAAATACTTGAAGGAACGACTTCCAACTTTGATGAAATTAGTTGATCCACTTTACATTGCCCCCAAGGGTCAATCAGACGAACTTCCTGATGCATGTACTATTCCCCTTGACGAGGCCGAAGACAGGATAAAATGGACTTTGCAAGAGAGCTCGTGCCAACAATTTGATAAAGTAATTCCTAGATGTTCTCACTGCATTTTAAAGCAAACTGATAACTGTCGTTGGAAAGGCATTCGAATTCTCCCTATAAGCATTAAGAACAACAAAATATTACTTACCCCTCCTCGCTGGCAAGAATATTCTGAAGAATCAATTACTTATCCTCTTATGCTTCGACCTGGTAAACCTCGTGCAAAGAGAGGAAAAGTTCATGATGCTCTTAAAAATGAAATTGAACTATATAATTCAATTAGTGAAAAAGTCCCAAAAATTGATCTCCACGAACGCCCTAAGCTTACTGATTCTCAGAAGATTGATTACGCCAAGTATATTGTACTTAACAGCAAAATTCCCTTAAAGTCATTCTTAACACTACAACTTGATCTATTTAAGCACTCTAAGTTATATCTAAAAAAATTCAGTACTTCTGGTCAACATCAATGCGATAATTGTAGAAGCACTCTGTTGAATATCTACTATTTAGGTAAGCATTGTGGAATGGAGCTCTGCCACGAATGCTATTTGACTGCTGCTACCTTCAACCTGCCTTCTAGGTGTATTAAAAAATTTAAACATACTATGACTGATTTTATTCCCGTTACGATTTATCCTAGAAGCATTTTCGAGTGGCTTTTAGAAAAATCTGATGAAATCACCCAAACAGCTTCTTTAGTCTCTTCGGAAATTCCAAGAGAGCTCTTTGTTTATAACGGAATTGACAATGAAGCAGATGAATCTCAAAAGCTTTTCAAATCTTATCCTCGCGGAACTGAAGAAAAATTTGGACTTGAAGGGTATCAATCTGCTATGCAGCAAGGAATTCCTATCGTTATTGAAGGCGTGTCTCCCAAGCATTATTTTGAATTTTCTGCTGAAAAGCTATCCGAACTCTATGGTGACGTGTTTATTGAAAAAATACAAGGAAATTCTATGAAAGCAACAGCAGTCAAGTTATCGAATTTCTTCAACGGCTTTACTACCTTTAATCCAGATTCTCTAATTAAGCCCCGTAAGATCAAAGACTGGCCACCCTTCTCAGAATTCAAAATTTGTTTCCCCAGCTTATATCATACCTTTTTGAATTCTCTACCTTTTAAAGAATGCACTCACCCTGATGGCTTCTTGAACTTGGCCACTTATTTGCCACGCATCCTCAATCCCCCAGATTTGGGCCCTAAAATGTATATTGCTACTGGTCGTCCACAAGATGATATAAAAGGGACCACACCATTACACTTGGATGCAGCTGATGCTGTTAATATTATGACACATTCATACCAATCTGGATATGAATTTTCTAATGCTAAATGTGCAGCGCTTTGGCATATTTTCGAGTATAAAGATGTCGATAAGATTCGTGCATATCTTCACCGTTGGAATCTAAAGAAAAAGTACCCACTTGACTTCTCAGATTACATTCATGATCAGGCTATTTATCTAACTGAAGAGATGCTCAAAGAATTAAAAGAGGAAGAAGGTGTAACAGCTTTTCAAATTTACCAAAATCCTGGAGATGCTGTCTTCATTCCTGCAGGTTGTGCCCATCAAGTCTTGAATCTTAGCAATTGTATCAAAATTGCTACAGACTTTATTAGCCCCGAGAGAACCAATCAGTGTATGCGTGTAGCTCATGACTTCCGAAAGCTACCCAATTATCATCTTCGACATGATGATATTGTCCAAACACAAAACCATATTATGTTCTCTAACTCTAAATGTATTTCATTCATACTGAACATTGAAGATGAATTACTCAATTCGATCCTCACTGAAATAACTCCTGCTTCAATCACAAAAAGCAAAAATTCTAGGACCCCAAAGAAAGCACCTGCTAAAAGAACTTCCAAATCTGAAGCATCAGCATCTGCTTCAAAGCGAAGAAAAGCTAAATCTAGCACAATATCTCTAGATAAAACTTCTGAATCCCAAGATTCTCCCGTTTAAAAACACAAAAATATCATTTTCAAATCCGAACCTTCAGTTAATGGATCTTCTAAAAGCTCAAAAACTGAATAATTTATTTATGACCACATTCATTCTATATTTTACTCACTTGTCAATATTATTTTAACACAATTGCACATTGTATTCTCTATCATATTTTTCTTCTAATTCAGTCTGCCTTGAAAATATACTGTATAAAAATTATTTAATAAAAAAATTTTTAATTCGATTTTCAAAGTGATTCAAAAGGTATATTATTAATATTTTTCTGAGCATTTTATTATTATAAAAATCCTTAAATACCTCAAAGTATTCTCAAATCGGTTACAGTTTTATTTTATTACTATTCAAAAATTTTAATACTTTATTATAAATAATTTGGAAATTTATTAACATTGGAAATTTCAATTAAATTATTTTACTCCAGTTAAGATGTATTATATGAAGACGATATCAATTAATAAAGTAGCTGGTTAGTGAATTCATAAATTATATAGGTATGCATATATTCTTTTCATATTACATGTTACATTGATCATTAATTATAAAATATATTAATTTTATTATTAGAAAATACAATGTTAAAAATAAAAAAATTGTTAAATTATTGAATTAATAATTCTGAATTCGTTAATATCAAGTTAATAATAACCTTACATATTTTCATTAATTATCAATAGCTGTAATAAAAATTGATTAATATTGTCATATATTGAATTAATTTTAAAATCAGTGTAATACTTTAAAAATTTTTAATAATATATATATTCAAATAATAAAATAAAATTCATAATATATGATTGAAACAGTGTTTTATTCTCAAAACTTTGAATAATTTTAGATATATCTATATTTATAAAGTTAATATCAAATTTAATATCTGCAAATGCTAAAATTATCAACGTAGGAACTGTATAATGATTGACTATATGAACTTGATCATTATTATTATTATACATACATACATATAATTATTAATAACTCATTAATTAATGATCCAGTGTATATGATATAAGTAATAATAAAGGTATTAATATAATTACTTATTAAGTGTCAATATATGATATAAGAATAGCTATTGTCACAAATTTAATTTAAGTAAATATACTTTTTCAATATGCAGAGCGAATTAAAAATATATTTATTAAAATATATTTAAATGAATTCAAATATATGAATCAATGACTTGAAATTATATAATTCTAAATAGACACTATTATTGATGAAAATTATAATTATTTGAAAAATATTGAATGATCAAAATTATATATATTCGCTAAATTTATTAATAATATTGATGCTCTAATATTACGTCCTATATGTTCGCAATTATTTTCGTATTGCGCATTATTTCAACAAAATTGATATTCAATAAATATTTAGATTGGTTCTTTTAGCAAAATATATATATTATTTAGTATTTTATATTATCTTAAACCCTCAAATTTATGATTATCATGCATTTATTCGCAAAAAAGACTATTTATTACAAAATGATTAATTTTTATTAACAACTGTTAATTATTATAATAAATAACATCAATTAAAATAATAATATTTAAATTTAGGCATGAAAAGTTACAAATAAATTAATTTCATATATATTTACAAAATTCTAATGTCATTTATTTTAAAATTAATGTTTAATAAGTTTCGAATTTATAAAGTATAATACAAGTTGAGAATATTATCAAAGTATTATATACCTTTCAAATCAAATATCAGTTTTAATCAAAAAATTATACCGCAATTTGAAATATTTTAAGGAGAAATTTCAAATAGAAAATTTGATATTAGAAAATATTGGGATTATTATAAGATATTAAAGTAATTTTATCCAAAAAGTTGAGAAACGGTGAAAATTGTTTTATCATTATTTATGCAAATCAATGTCTATTTTTTTAATTCAAAAATACTCTGAATTTTAAGGGTTATAATAAATAAATATGGTATTATGTATGAATTGAATTATATCCAATTAGTGGCAAACTTAATGATATGTAAATTTATGATTGGAACGTTCAGATATAAAATTTACAAAATTGTTTAGTAGGAGTTTAAAAAGAAATTGTATAACTCAGTTTCTTATTATAACTAAACTTTAAATATTCATTTATTGGCTTAAGTTTAAATGGAATATAATCCAAATAAAAGAATACCAGATTAAATGTAATGACAATTCTATATAAATATATCTTAAAATATATTGAAATGTATTGAATATTTAATAGAATAAATTATGGCATTAAAACTAAAAAAATTAATAAATATGCTGAAACCATTATATGTATGTGAACAAAAATTAAATATATAGACAATGATATATTTCAAGTTAATATATAAGACTAACGATATATTGATAGAACAAAGAATATGAGAAAAGTAAAGATAATAATTAATGATAAAATAATACTTGTATATTCAATAGTATCGAGAAGATTTGATAAACAAAAAATATTGAATTAGGAAAAATAGCAGCGATTAACCATATTATGCCAGTCGAGTCAACATAAAATTGAAAACAATAGACTAAGTTAAGCATAAGTTAATGAATCATTAAATCTTTGTGGCTGAAAGAGGGAAATATTTGTATTCCTTAATTTAACAACATCCACCTGCAGTTTGTTGCTTGGGTACTGAGGTGCCGGATCCAACCTTTACAGTTTGCTTATTTCCGGAAATACTGGGAGTAGCAGTTCCCATCCTATTGAAAGAATTAATATTATTTCATTATAACCTAGAAATGAATGTGAATAAAAAATTACCTGTCTTTAATTTGCTTAGCCATGGTCATGAAAGCTTGCTCTACATTGGTAGCGTCCTTAGCTGAGGTTTCCAAGAAAGGAATGGAAATTTCGTCGGCAAATCCCTATTAAAACAAAATGTTACAAAATTTTATTAAATGAACCGATGAAATAAAATTACCTTAGCAGTTTCTGTGTCGACAACCTTCTTATCAACTAAGTCGCTCTTATTACCGACTAAAAGCTTGCTGACACCTTCGCTAGCATAGCGTTCAATTTCTTGTAACCATTGCTTAACATTGCTAAAGGAATCGTTGTCTGTAACATCATAAACGACGATAATACCGTGAGCACCACGGTAGTAAGATGAGGTGATAGTTCTGAAGCGTTCTTGACCGGCTGTATCCCACTAGAGAAAAATATTAGTGAGTGTGTTTAATAGAATAAAAAAATTCAAAGTTACAATTTGAAGTTTGACAGTTTTTCCTTCTAATTCAATGGTTCTAATTTTCTATTAGTAATAAAAATGAAGAGAATTAGTAAACTTTGCTAATAATGGATAATAGACAAATATTTTAAGCCTTCAACGTTATTCTTAAAAAACTTACAAAGTCAACACCAATAGTGGAAATGTAACTTTCGGTATAAGTATCATCGGCAAAACGGAGTAAGAGACAAGATTTACCAACACCAGAGTCACCAATTAATAGTAATTTGAAAAGATAGTCGCTAGATGAAGAGCATAAGTCAATTAAAAACAAAAGAATTTAATTCGCAAGAGTTACTTACTATTCGGGATTCATTTTAATTACAAAATAAACAAGTATTAATAAAGCGAAAAGGAATAATATAAAAAGTTTTTGGATTAAACGAAATAAAGATTAATAAAATAAACAAAAAGAGAATTGTCTGGTAATTTATAGCTGAATTAGTTTTATTTTCATGAATTCTACTTGTTAATGAATATATTTGTAGGTTGATTTTTCTATTTCGATTGATGCGATTAGGGAATTTAATTGTAGAATTCTGCGTCCATTGCTTTGTGCTCTCATTGGTCCATTAGAAATCCTCTTTATTTGATATTTAGAGATTATTGGACCACATTTGCCTTCATCCAATTACTGCATTAATTGGCTGAATTTGTAAAGAATTGCTAAGATGATAGCTACAATTACTCAATCAAGCTTACAAAAAGATAAAAAAAATAAGCATTAAATATCTAATTATGATTTAAACAGCCATGGAAAAAATATTCATATAGTTTTAAATAATTAATTAAAAAATATTTCCCAGACAATAGCTGTTCATTATCAAACATATATAAGTATTAAAAAATCATGAGACAAATAGAATGAATATAGGTTAAATAGAATATTAATATTTGATGAAATTCATCATGATAAATCAAGAATTACAAGTAAAAAATTTTAAAACAAAATATTTCGTTAATCATCTAATTGGTAAAAATCTAAAGATTTCCTTATATTATCTATAAAGAGTAAAATTTTAAAGATTTTCAAAAAATGAAATCATCATTAGTTATTTTATCAAAATTATATGACAATTAGAAATTTTTTAAATTGCCTATCTAACTTTAATATCAATTTGAAATCAATTTTAAATGATATATAATTATTTTATTATAGTTTTACCAATTTTATTTTGTCCAGATAATTTTGTATATTAATTAATTTCATAAATATTAAAAGTATTTGAAATATGTTATTTGAATTTAATAATTACTATATATAGAATTATACGAATTTTTAGTTATCTCAATTTGACTAATAAAGTTTTGAAAATAAAATCATGATAAAAGATATACGTGATCAATATAATTATTCATTGAATTATTATAATTCAAATATTATTAATTGAATATTAAACAATTACATGTAATAATATTATTGGAAAATACTATATACTGCGTTATAAATCAAATTTGGATTTTAAAATTAACCAAGATAATTAAATTCATTCTTAAAATAAATATGGTGACGGCGATATATTACTAACTGTTATTTAATTTGGATGGACTACATTTTCGAATAGAGTAGTATTAAGTCGATGAATTTTCATTTATCAGAATATCAAATAATGGCCAAGTCATAACAAATAATTGATATGATTATTTTTCAGCTGAAAAAAAAGTTTAATGATATGTGAATAATAAATTAATTATTTGATTTTTGATCTAGATAATATTTAATTATAAAAAGACTGATTAAACCCAAAAATATATAAATATTCATATATACCTATTTGATAATAATTTATTCTATATATATATTTAAAGCTATTTCAATAAATCTAGATAAGTATCCCAAAATTATTTCTTGATAATGCCAACATGGAGAGTGTGAATAGCAAAATTTTTCCTTTTGATAGGATGGTCCTTGTTATATAAAGGACCATTATATTCAAAACTAATAATAACAATACACATTTTATGCATCTCAGGTTGGTTATTATAATTAGTTCAAAATTTTCAGAATAAATATTGATGTTTATCTTTTGACCGATTTTCTCGATAATCCAGATTGAACGTTTCCAAATGTATAAATAATACAGGTTGTCGATGTGACAGTCTACTTGTCGTCAGCTAAAATAATTCTTTAGAATTTCACTAGTGAATAATATACACTTCTGCCGTTAATTGTCGATGACATTTGAAGTGGCACGTCTGGGAAATACTTTGACCAGTGGAAGAAGTAATTCGAAATGAATGTACTTTCAACGGTAGTTACCAATTTATTAAATCACCTTCAAATAATTGGCAATCCCTTTGAAAAATAAGACTATCTTCGTCACTTTGATCATATTCAATTGTGGTTTCGTCTAAAGATTTTACCACTTGTTCCACACAAAAGTTCATTAGATCAATTGCTCTCTTATCCTTGGGCTTCAAATTTGTGAGCAGTAGTAAATTTTGTAAAGCCTTTTCCATCAATTGTAACCATTATATAATACTCGGTAATATAGAATCAAGCTGTTCAAAATTTTCGATATATTATATTTCGAATTGGCCATTGAAATAAATATCGAAAATGATATATGTATTTTAAAAAGATTAAAACATCAGCATATTTAATTTTAAATTTATTGATTATTTATATTGTTGAGATTATAAACATTATCTATATTCAGTTTCAAAATTTATAAGAATAACAACACAAATTTAAGATTCATAAATAATTGATAAGATTAAAGAAAGGATAATTATTAATTATATTTTAAATATTACAAATATATTATGCCAATCTGTGAAAAAATAATTTAATATCAATTTAACAAATTTATATAGTCTTGAATATATTTTATACATTTAGAAAAAAATTATATATGAAATATTTTAATTATTCTAATTTTTATATTGGAAATTTTAAACAAAATAATGATCAAGAATATCAATCACAAATACAGATTATTTAAATGGAAATTCTAATATAAATACATTTGATTAGATACAAGGAACAATAGAAGTTAACACGAATACCAAATAAGTGAAATATGATCAGATGCAATTATATTTTGTAGAAATGTTTTCTAAGGTAAATGGTATATATAAATATATATTAATTAACAAAACAAATCTTTTTAGTTGCTTAATTGGTATGACAAGCTTTAATAGTCAATGTATTTCAATTTATGATTAATATTAATATCAATATTGATCTTTAAACAAAATCAAAGGCTTTTTATTTCTTATACTCATACCCTAAATTGAATATGATATTAAGGTTGTGCCTAAAATTGTTTCAAAAGTATATCTGACAAATTTCCGAAATTAAATTTATAATTTTCATATTCGGTAGACCAAGTTGTTGCATTATATTATAATAGTATTATTAACTCGAGCAGAGAGTTTTTCTACTCATTTTAAACAATTTAAGCTGACTTTTTGTTAAATAATGGGTTGAAGATCACTTCGAGAGTATTAATGAGTAGCTCTTATTACATATTTTTTCAAAATATACTTTGAAAACAAGATATTACTCAAACAAGTTAAAGTCGCTACAATAAAGTATTCAAGGATTCAAATTCAGCTAATATGATCGATCAAGTAAGAGATGAACCTTGAATTATTAATAGATTCAATAAGTTGCGCTTGGCTTGATTTATACTAGGTTGAATATTCTACTAAAGATTCAGTGATATAAGTTTTGCGTAGATGAAGCAAATAAAGACATCATTCCATCTATTGGGTAATACAAGTGTGACTAAATTGATTTTTCTTGGTGATGTGGAAATACTTTAATTTATCATCAACTATTTGATATTGTACAGAAAATTCAGAGTTATATGTGATATTAATAATGATAGAATATAATTTTTAATTATTATTAATTTCTTATAAATTGTTAAACTTAATACAAGGATTTAGAATTGAATTAACGATTAATAATTTTGTTGATTTAACAAATAATCAAAAATTAAAAACGTGGATTTCATCTAAATTTAGATCCTCTGAAGTATACTTAAAATGATCAGCTTCTTCAACACAGCTATATTCGATCTTTTATATTTGCTTATAACAGTAAAAATCATATCTGTCAAAATATACAATAAAGTCTATGCGAAAATAATTGGTCTGAATGTTCTGATGGTACTGATTTTTATCTCTAATATTGGTTATGCTGTGTGAATTTGGTGGTTCAGATTGTGAGAAAAGGTTGGATATGCTTAATAAGGTAACTATCACGAACCTATATGGAATTAGAATATAAAGAATACCCGAATGGGCCTAAAACTGCACTTGAATTCTTAAATAACAATTGAATGAAGTTATCAGTTTATTTCAAGTCATTTTAATAGGTGAAATGATGGCAAGTATCAGCAGCACAAATGTCATCTCAGAATCAGAACAAGATTTTTCAAATGAAAAAACACTCATCAATTCACAGGAGCATTCTCCAACCTTTGACCCTTCCCCTTCTCCCACGCTAGCCGCTTTTGAACCCTCTATTTTAACCCCACCTAATCCTTCCACCACAAATTCACTCGACCCAACTCAGCTTCCTTCTCATTTATTCTGGGTACCTGCTCATCTACATCCTGAAATTGCTCCGCAAGAATTCAACCGCTGGTTAGAAACTCACTCAAGTACTATCAATAGTAAAGATCGTCCTACAAGACGAAAATCAGTTTTAGGATTACATTCTTATACACCAAGTTCAGCTTCAAATTCCGAATCAACAGAAGACAAAGAAAATTCTCAAATAAGAAGAAATAAAACTATATCAGCTAATTTTGTTACAGGTAAAATTGCATAATTCTTTTTTTATTAAAATTCACGAATTAAAATTTGAATAGTTCCTCACACTCCCGCTCCTATACCTGAAAGAACTAGTTTGAGGAGAGCCCGTATAAGAAATCCTAAAGAGAGATATCAACGGCATCGCCGAAATCAAAATATTTCAGAAAATATAGAAATATCGCCTAAATCACTAGAAAATCTTAATGCTTTAGCACTTCAAACTTCAGAAATATTGGCAAAGCCATCAGAGCGTAAAGATTCTTTAAAAAACAAATTTTTGTCTCATTCTCGTTCAGTTGACAATTTACCAAAAACTACATCATCTGAATTGAGTATTTCACCCACAAATTTAATAGGTAATATTTAATTTTAAATTTTTAGTTTATATTCATTCTTATATTTATTTTTCTAGAACCTAATCCTAGATTTGATTCCATTCCAACAACACCAAAACCAACCACAGATTATGAACCTCCGCGCTCTTCGGTATTTTCTAATCCTACAAGCCCTGAACCTGAAATCCATACACCCTTACCAAAAATTGATATTATTTCAAAACCTCAAAATAACAAATCTGCATCTAAGTCAGAAATTACCTCCGAACCTCTTTCTCCAAAATCACAATCAAAATCCAACTCAAAAAGATCGGGTGCATTTTCTTGGTTATTTGGATCTGATTCTAAAGACTCACCTTCTGAAAACACTCCTAAACCCAAAATCTCATCTCCAACACTACCACCCGCTGATTCTCCAAAACCTTCACCTCAATCACCAACATTCACTAATCGTCCCATTTTGAATGATGGAATTGTATCTGATATTGCAGTTTCATTTGAACCAACATCCCCTGGGTATAAGAAAAAGTCATTCAATCTTTTTTTCAAATCCAAAGACAAAAAAGAAAAGAAATCCAAGGACAAGAGCTCAAGTTCACCAAAATCCAGCAAAAACTCCACCTCCTCATCTTCATCTGTCACCTCAACAAAGCCTGAATATGATCCCAGATGTTTACCCGTTCCTGTGGAACAGGCAATGTACCGTCTGTCCCATACAAAATTGGCAAATCCCAGAAGGCCTCTAGCGCAACAAGTAGTAATATCGAATATGATGTTATGGTATTTGGATGTGGTTAACCAACGCATGAGCCGGGCTCATCCGCCATCAATTGTACCCAATCGTGGTTACCCTTCTTCATCAAGTATGTCGCTACGAGCGCGTCCTAATGCTTCACAACGTATGCCCAAACCCAAATCACCTCATCTGATATCCAAAGCACGTTATACCCAAGGAAGACATCTTCCTATGGATTCGAGCTCTTCAGAGGAGGAAGATGAGGACGACGATTTGGAATTATCAGATGACGATGACGATATGAGTTTAATGGAGACGCTTCGAAGAAAATCACCTCAAAATACTCTCGTTAATACGCTCTCTTAAAAATCCAATTCTCAATGGCTGTATATTACAAATTCATCAGATTATTTATTAACCAAATTATTCAACATCAAATCAAACTAAATTTTAATACAAATACAATTTTAAATTTAATAATTTATAAATTATTAATTAATAAATCAAAAAAAGTTAATTCAAATAATTATTTTTGCCCTAAAGGAATATTAAACTGTTCTCAAAGTTTACATCTAATGAAAATAACATACATTACGCTTTTTCTGAATAAGGATTATCGCAATATTTCTTAATACAATAGTTGTTATGTTTTTAAATTTATTATGTTAATTTTTCTTAGCGATTAACTAAATTTTAATTCTAAATATATTTCTTCAGACTATCATTTTCTACATGATCATTATTGAGAATTTCTGATAAATTGAAACTGAAGGATAAATAAAATCAATGAAAATTGGTCCCATAATAAAATATAAATGATATTTAGCCTAGCAAATATATGTTAAAAATAAAAAAATCAAAATGATCAATAGAATTAATATAATTAAAAGAAACTTAAATTAACAAACATTAAATTTTATTTACCCCAAAGTCCAATTTTCGACTCAGTTAACTTTGTTAAAAAATGTAGAATCTGATAAAAAAAACATTCTAAACCTGATGTCAATCCAGCTCAAAGTGAAAATTATTGACCTCATCCCTTTGCTGTATTCGCTAGTTTAACTATTTTATACGGTCTTTGGTGGGCATTAGATGTTCAATATCGAGGTAATATTTTATAATTCCAATTCAAATTCATAATTAATTAATTTTAATTATCTGGTAAAAAGTACAGTGAAAATAAAAATCTTGTAGATGAAAAACAAAATATAATTGTTAAGAATCAACCTAAAATAGTGTTAACTTTGGGATCTCCTCATTCTAAGAAAGAGCAAGTTTTAGATGAATTGATTAATAGAGGATTTTATTTAATTCAAACGTTTCAATTATTTACTGATGAATTGAATAATCCTAGCTCTCCCTACTTTGAAGAAATTAGTCAATCTATTAGGGATAATACTCCTATTTCAGTTAAAACTACTTTAACTTTGATTCGCGATGCTATAATTCAAGTCATCGAAAACAAGAATCAATTTTTAATTGATGGTTTCTCCCAGTAAATGGATCAACTTCGCAAATTTGAGGGATCTTTATGCGACCCAACCCTCACCCTCTACTTTGACTGCCCCAACGACCAGCTTATAGCTGAATTAGTATCCAAGGCTAATAACAAGGAATCGGAAGCCAAAATTGAAAAGAAACTACGCAACTATCAATTGACATCTTATCCCATTGTTCAATACTTTATGAGAAAGGATAAGGCTCTCATAGTAAATAGTAACGAAGATTTACAAGTTAATATTGATAAAATTTTGTCTAAATTCAATCAATTAAAATAAACTATTTATTATTAAATTAATGAAACAAGAATAATGGATTGATTAAATGTTTAGCTTGTCAATTTGATATTTATCAATATTCAATACCATTATAGTTAATAAAATAAGAAATATTCAAGTATTTTCTTCTGATAATCATGATTATTATAAAGACTAATCTCAGTTAATTTACAAAAAAAAACTATAAATTATAAATATTTGTAAACTTTTATTAAATTATCAATCTGGTTTGAATTAGACTCACTAAAGTTGAAATGAATAACGATAAATATTGACAGATATTCCTACTTTTCTAAGTAAATGATTTTCAGGAATTTATAATATATTTAATATTATGAAATCTTTAGCATGGTATAAATTTAAAATATATCCAAAGTTATATAAAAACAATAGGATAGAAGACTGTCTCATTATATCAGGATATTCAATATATTTATTAAAGATCAAATAATATAATAAAAATAAAATTCAATTTGTGTTATTTTTAGTAGTTTTTAGGATTTTATAAAATCATGGTATTTAAAATAAAGCCATCATACAATTTAAACAACACTTTACAATGTATTTATTTTTTTCAATTATAGATAAACTAAAATTAAGCAAAAGTTCATTAATACCGAATTTAAAAATAGCTTTTTAAATATGTTTGATATTGTTAAAGGTATTACTATTATTTGAACCGGATCAAATAATCATATTGGTAAGATTTTTAATCATTTATATATATATTATATTATTATAAAATTATATAAGCGATAGTATTAACATCTATTATTACAGTACCATATACTTTAGACGAAAATTATAATCGATTTTGTCTTCTTTCCAAATATGCAAATATAATGGAATACTTTGAATCAGGTATTTTTAGGATATTCTGATATATTACATCATTTGGAAATAGTGTATGATTCAACAAATATATATTATAAAATCATTCTATATTTAATAATATTAGAAGTATTAAAATAATCAAAAAAATCAACAAAATTGTAATTAATATTTTAATTATTAAGAAATTTTGTATTTGTTCATAGTATACTCATAATATATACTAACGTTTATTTTATATAATGAGTATTTATTTTAAAAAATATTATATGAGTTTATAATAATTAGCTATTAAAATATACATGATATAAGAAAATAATCAATGAATACAAAGACGCCAATACTGATGGAAATAATCTCATAACAATTGATTTTAGTTCAAATGTTATTTACTTTTATTTCCAAGAATAAGGAACCTTGGAGAATTGATATTAGTATATTTCACTTCAAAGACTGTCTGCAACACATATTATTTGCAATTATAATTAACTCACTTTTTGTAAAATCAAGACTTTAATATTTGTGAGCATTAAATTATTGATGCAGATATAATTTACTTATGATTATTATATGATAGTAAATAATAATATATTCATATTTGATAAAAATTACAATTTTCAGTGTAATATTCATTTTCTATTTCAAAAAGAATAATAAAGATAAAAATTAATATAAATTTTATTATATAAATTATTTTAAATGCTTTAACTATAAATATAAAGTTGATATTTTCATGTATATCACATATTAATTTTATTTACCTAAGCCTAGGTCATTTACAAGTTAACATTTGCATATAATCATTGATCAAACCTTGATGATAAATTTATTTATAATCATGTGATTATTTCCATACACCCTAATATATTTTTCAACAATAATATTATAATTACATTGATTTATATATATTGTATATTGTAGAATTGCATTTAAATAATTATGCATATATCAATCCTTGACATTGTTATAGATTACAATTTTGCAATTTCAAGAGCTTTTAAAGAATTAATCATCAAAAACTAAAATAATAAAAGACTGATTACATTTTTAACCAATCAATTCGCTATAATTGTTTAATATTATTATCACAAATTACGCTTATAAACAAGTTTTGAGAAGTACAATAATTATATTTCAAAATTAAAGCCCCCTGGTAATATGCAATTAAAATGATATAAATATTCTCATATCCTTAAGTTTATTTCCTTCTTTAAACCACAAAACCTATTAAATCTTTAAATGAATAGAATTTTTTATTACAAACTAAAAAGTTAAGACCATGAAATTTAATCAAAATATCAATATCTTTCAAATATTTAAACACTATTTGAAAAGATTGTGCAATTATAAGCCTTTTCACAATAAAAGAGATT
Organism: Conidiobolus incongruus B7586; assembly: GCA_000697335.1. Lineage (NCBI taxonomy): Eukaryota > Fungi > Entomophthoromycota > Entomophthoromycetes > Entomophthorales > Conidiobolaceae > Conidiobolus > Conidiobolus incongruus. Next base: position 5,543 of record JNEM01008185.1, on the reverse strand, counting down.
TATATCAAACGCTATTTATAGCTGTTCCCTTTATTTTTGGAGCTAGTTTTGCTTCTGCTATGGTTAACGCTTGGATGGATGATTTATACCGACAATTAATAATGGATGGAATTAATGGCATCGCTTTTCCAGATGTTATTATTCAATTCTTCGAAGCTTATCCAGAATTCCAACTGCAAGTGGGTGACTTTAACAATTGGAGTGCTAGGGTATGTGTTATAATGATTCTAGTGATTATTGCTTTTGGAGGTAGAGACGCTTGCTGGAGATTCCGACGTGCAGCCTTCACCATTGGCACCATGTACATTTTAAGATCAATCTGTGTAATATTAACACATCCCCCAAATCCTTATAAGCCTTGCCTATCTCCTCAAATCATTCACCCGATTATTTTGGACGCTTTTTTAATTATGATTCAAGTCAAAGTCTCATGTGGTGATATTTTCTTTTCAGGACACACTATTATCTTTACTACTACTATGCTTCTTTTCCTAAAGTATCCTATATTCAAAATAGCATATATAAATAACTTAATCAAACTAATCATAACTGTATTCTGTATAAGTAATATTGTGGGTTTGGTCGTTTCATCATTTCACTACTCTATCGATGTATTGATCTCTTTTATTTTAACGACCCTAACTTGGTGGAACTATCATATCATAGTGAATTTAGACTATTTTAACGATACTTGGTATGGAAAATTATTAAAACTTTATGACCATCACCCCACCAAGTATAATTATGAAGAATTGCCCATCTCTTCAACGCAGAGATATAGTACAGTGTATCAATCTTCGACATCCTCTAACACTCGCAATATTATTCGTAATTAATGAATAAAAATAGTATATTTATTTTATTATTATATATTATTCGAAATAACAAGAAGTGAATTTAGTTTTGGCAAAATCATAAATTTAGTAAATTTGATAAAGCTCTAAACTAATAACTTTCAATTTCATAAATGTTTAGAATACTTAGAATTTCTATGTCTAACAATATCCCTTTGATATTAATAAAAATCTCTACATGTTTTTGTTAACAATTGCCACTTTAAATTCAGGTTACATATGATCGTAATACTTTGACAAAGCATTTGTAATATAATTGATTAGTGTGGTTATTTTTTAATATATTCTTAGCACATTTTATCAGGACAAATGTCTATTTTATTCGAGTCTGCAAAGTGACGGTTGATTGATGAAATTCGGTTGATTCAAAGATTGATATATAAATATCAAAATTAATCAGGAAACTTTTTATAAGTTGGTAAAGCTATTATACAATGAAAGAAATTTGTTTAGAGTATTAGTATAATATATTTGAATTTTATGTTGCTCTATTCAATAATACATTAATATCTTTAATGTATTATTTTAAAAATTGAATTAATCGTAAATAATAATAATTAGAATGAATTATCTTTATATAATTACATTCAAGAAGTATTTTAGAAAGGTAGATTAGAAAATGACAAAGTGAAACTCGAATATAAAAACAAATAAACTGGGGAAACAATTTATTTACTACTTTATTTATACCACTAGTAGAAAATATGCTGTCTAGAAAATCTAAATATAATTAAATTATAAGGATTAATTATGATGATTATATATCAAATTTACCTTCTAAACTTTTATTTGATAATATTCTTATAATTATTAAAAATGGAGCTGTTCAAAATTGATACATTAACATACTAAAAATAGCTAAATATAGTGTTAATACAATTTTGCTTTCAACTAATAATAATAAAATATTCGTTAAATATTTCATAATTGGCAACGTAAATTTTTAATTTTTCAACATATAATGAGAATCATGAAATCATTACTTTATATTTTTAAGGTATTACTCTAGAAGAAAAGAGAACTGTATATAGATATCTAAAATAATATTTTCAACTAGCTATCAATTGAAAATATTTTTGATAAATCTTGGATTTGATTCATTATAAAAGTGTTGCTATTTATTGTTTGATTAAACATACTTCAAATAGATTAAAAAGGAAAAATTTATTAATAATCTAATTATTTTCATATAATTCAAACTTATAACATAATGATATTTATTAACGACATAGCGCGCATAAACGAGTATCCAACATGATAATAAAAAAATGAAAAAATAAAAAATAAAAAATAAAACAATTTTATTAATAAAAAATTGATATATAATAGACTTGTTTGCATAATTTTGAATTAAAATTAAACTCTTGAAATAATTTGCATTTATTTTTCTGTTATTGTATATTATCTAATATTAATACCACATGTACAAATTTGTTTTTATATATTTCATTAGAATGTTGATTTGTTGTCATTTTACTAGTTACTAATTTTATATAATACATTTGATTTACACTTTAATTTATATTAATTTGGAGAATGTTAAAATAAAATATTCAATTTTTCACATAATTATAATGATTATATATTAATAGTTATTATACTTGAGTCAATACTCATATAAACTAAGTATAATTTCGCAGTACATCTAACATAATATTAGATGGTATTAATATATATTATTTTGAAATTAAAGTAAAAAGATTACTGAATAAAATTGGTGAAATTTATAAAAATATAAATTAAGATTAACATGGTATTCGATATATATATATTAAGGTAGCTTTAGATGTTTGAGTAAATTTTATTTTAATACCAAAATATAGATTCACTTGATTAATTATTATCAAAATAAATTTTAAACATGTAATCCAATATTACAAGAAATTTGGATGAATTTCGAATTCCGGTTATTTCCGAGGTACTATTATTAACAAAACATACAATTAAAAAATATACAGAATATAATTTTATTTTGAATAATATACATTATAGAGTATTGTATCAATGTGATTAAAATATCCAGTGTTTTTATATCTAGTTAATTTTTTATAATTTTTGATAGAAATATCTTTCATCACAAACTATACAATTAAATTTTAATCTGATAATTCGAAATTTATCAGTAACATCATCAAAATTCTCCATTTAATGAATTTAATCATATATTTCATTCAATTAAATTAAAATTATTGTTTCGTTTTTTAATGTGAATGGATTAACTAAATCTTAATTAATTTCTATTGGTTCCTATCAAAGGTAAATTTCAGGTGATGATATAACCCATATTCTATCCCCATTATCTTATCAATCAATTTTTTTGATTTTTTATCTTCACTTGCTTTCTGAACTTTTAAAATAACTGTAATAACACAAATATATAATAATATGGCTTCAGGTTTATTTGGTATCACTCGTCGCACTGCTTTGAGTACTTTTGCCTCTCGCTCTTTGTTACGCACTGCTACTCTTGCCAAACCCCAATCTTCCATTCTCTCTCAATACAATTTACTCACCAAAAATGATTCTATAAATGTTGAATCTCGTCGTACCGTTTTCAACAAATTCGGAACTGTCACTCAACACCCTCCCAACAGAATGGAAGGTAGCTGGCACTGGAATTTCGAGCGTGGTCTTACTGTTGCCCTTCTTCCCATGTTGGGTGTCAGTGCCGTTTATGGTGGTCATCCCCTTAATGATTTCCTCATTGGATTTGCTGTTCCCGTTCATGCTCACATTGGTTTGAGCGCGATCATTAATGATTATGTTCCTTCCCGTAGAAATCCTGTTGCTCATGTTGTACTTGTTATTGCTCAATATGCTTTCACTTTATTAACTATGTATGGTTGTTACGTTATCAATACTGAAGATGTCGGTGTTACTGAATATGTTAAGAAGATCTGGAAAGCTTAATTAACTCATTTCATAAACCATCATACAGTGTGATTATAATCAAATTAAAAAGCATACTAATATAAATTTAAAGGTAATTTTGTATTATTTTTTATCACTTTAATTTTTTTGCTTTATAGATTTCTTTCAACATATTCGATATTTTTCCATACACACAGACTTTCTACAACATATTTATATATATCAGTTTTTGGTTTAATCTATTGAATATCCTTTAAATCCAGATGTTTTCATGATTTTACTAATCATTGTAATATCAATTTTCAAATAGAACCTCAAAGCGCATTGAATATTCAAATTAATATAACATAATATTTTATTTATGAGCCAAATAATTTTAATAATTACTCAATCATCCAATAACTATATTTGCAAACACAATGCTCATACGTTCATCATCCTTAATTTGTTAAATAACAGAATATTTTATTAATTTATATGAAATATGATTCGATTTCATTTTAGTCATCTATATTTTTATAATTAATTCCTTTTAATTTTTTGAAGGTGTCAATGATATTTTTGTTAATTTTTAGTTAATATGTTAATAAAATCATTTGAACATATTTTAATTCAAGTCTAGTATATAATATTAAATTGTTTATCTCTTAATCTATCAAGTCAATAGGAATTATATTTTTTCAGGAGCGAATTATTTTAAACTAATACTCATCAAATTTTAATTTATTATAATTATTATCATTGTTGAATTTGTATATATACATTGATATTCAATAATACACTATATTGATTTTTTATAAGTATTACTATTTCTTCATCATAGTTTTTTAAACATTGATAAATCCATTCAATTTGTTATATTTTACAAATAAGTACTTCAAATTTCTAGCACACTTCAGCGTCATAAATTGTTAACTACTATTAAGGCTACCTTACACTTAATAGTAATTATTTGATATTAAAATTGTTTCTAATAATTCATTTATGATTTTTTGTCCAAATTTTTTAAATTGACTTGATTTACTGAATAACATTGAGATTGAATATTCATATAAAATGAATATATATATATATATATATATATATACATAGCCTACCTGAATTTATTTCACTTGTAAGTGATTACTTTTTATTAATAATTTTCTAATTTTAATCTGTGAAATTGATAATTTAGAAACATTCTTAGGCATCCTTAATTAAAATTTCTTTTTATTAGTACAGAAATAAAAAAATAGTATATTTTTAAAATTAAAGTTAAATAAAAATATTAATATATGATTTATAAAATTTATTACACAATATAAAATTAATACCCTCTTTTATTATTAATAACTCTTTGTTATATTTTTGGTAAGCTCCTAATATTTAAAAAATAATTCTTTTTTATTAAAGACTCAAATTTGATATTTCTCAAATTAGTTAAATTTCCTTGCAAAAATTTTCTTTCTTATAAGTTAGTTTTTTAATTGCCAAAAACATTTATAATCATATAACTTAAAATTTAAAGAATATATTAGTTCTGGTAGTTTTTTCTAGTTATTTTTAATTAGAAAGTATTTTATAACTTTAGTTTTATATAAATTATAATTATTATATAAAAAATAGTTTTTAAATTATATTTAGCAAATTAATTATAAAATGGTTCTATTTAAAAATATAATATAAAATTTATTATTATTTGATTTTTTTTAAAAAACTAAATCAAAATAATATATACTATTATAATCTATTATAATAATTAATATTTACTTATTAATAAGATATTTATTTAATGGAATTTATAAAAAGGGTTGATTTTATTTAATCTAATATCTTGAT
>JNEM01008184.1:0-25621 GCA_000697335.1 Conidiobolus incongruus B7586 | reverse complement strand
TAAAATTAATCAGAAAAAATATCATATTTTTTATATTCCTTAGATAATAACCTAAATGATTATAATTAAGTAATTAAAACATTATTTAATAAGGAAAAATTTTTATAAAAAAATGGAATTAGTTTATAAATATTAAATTTTAGTTTTTAATAAAAAGAATTATTTTTTAAATATTAAAGTTTGCTAAAAATATGCCAAAGAATTTTTAATAATATAAGAAAATATTAGTTTTATATTATATGTTGCAATATTTTTTTTTAATTTCAAAAAATTATATTATTTAAATTACAAAGTAATAATATTTAATAGAAATATATAACTTATTAAAGGTTAAAAATAATCAAAGCTTGATAAAAAAAATAATCACTCAAATTATAAGTATCATTAACTTCTTATAATTTTTAAAATTAATATAATAATAATTTCTTAGATAATTTAATAAATTAAAATATTTGTAAAATAATTTTAAATACTTATAATAATAAAAATTAAAAATCCTTGAAATTAATTTAATATTTATTTATAATTCAAATTAATTATTATTATTAGTTTTTGATAATTAAGTTGAACTAGATCATTTTTATATTAGTTAATAAATTATATATTTGAAATAAATGTGATTGAAATGAGAATTGAAGGAATCACAGTGATTGTTACTCAAGGAATATTTGGCATAGGTGAAGCTATAATATGACTGTTGGTAATTAAATAGTAGTATTTTTCAAATTTTACCAATATCATACAAATATGATTATTAGTGATATTGACATTATATTGGACTAAGCTTTAGATATTAAATTAAACAAAAATACCAATACCATTGGGATTATAATATAATATTAACTTTATATAATAAGGATTGGTAACATTATATAGTTTGTTGATTGTGATATTAGAAAATATAATAATATTCAAAAAAAATTTATAATTAGGCAGAATTTCAATTAGCTCATAAGCCAAATTTATTTAATACTGCTACGCTATTCAATAAATTAACCGATGTATTTGGGTGATATTGTTAGTAATAATATTAGAATTTAAGTTGGAATCAACAGTTTAAGAAAAGAAAATAATCATATCTTGATTAATCACAACTTATTTAAAACAGATTATATAGAATCAGTCATATGATTTACATCAATTTCAAAGTAGTGTTTCACTACTGTCATCTCACTTACAAAAGTTTCTGAACAATTAAAATCCAATCCAAATTGTCAATTTTGCATAGTTAGCACTTATAATACAGTTGGTTTGAATGCTACTTCTTTCCCTATATATTCCACTACCAAGCTAGTGGTAAGAAAGTATAATCAATGATGTTATAAAGTTCATACTAATGATTCTATTTAATATACAATAGATATACACTCTGATGAATATTTTAGTATATCTGAAATGGAAGATGTTTCATATTAATTTTATTTTCCAAATTCTAATTTGTAGAATTAAAAATTTCACTCAATCTTAATTACATTTTAACAAGTGTTTTATAGAGATGAGAAACATTAATAAATTATCTTCGGCAATTTGGAAGTTATTAGAAACGTGTAATTCTTGGCTGTTCAATACAATGCAAAAAGGATGATTCGTTTCATTGAGGATGATATCATGTATGGAAAACTTTTGAAATTTTCCTTTCTAGTAATAAGTTTATTTCAATAAACCGTTCTTAGATTAATGAAAACCAAGCTTTTAATTCAAAATTACCATTTAATTAATAATTCATGATGTAATATTATTATATTATTAATGAATTAAACAAATTATATCAAAAAATTTTAACCAATTCAAAAATGAATAATTATAAAATTATAATTAAATTTAATAATATATTAATTTCTAAAATAAGTAAGTTTAATTTTTTAATATTTTTATAAAATAAGTTAATATAAATATATTGAAATGAAAAAAAATATAACTGTTTTACTAAATGTAATTTATATGCTATTTACTTCAATATTCGAAAAATTTTTTAATTAAAAAATTTTAAATTTTAAATGTAAATATAATTGAATAAAAATAATTAATATCATTTTATATTATGATATACTAACTACCTAACTAAAAAGAGAAAGATATCAAGATATTATGGTAATTTGATTTAAAATATAAAATAAACAATATACTATTGATATTTGTTCAAACTGGTTTAAATTTTAACCCCTGTGGTAAGTGTTTACTATAAATTTTGGGACAGAGTATTATTTGGTTAAAATCCTGAGAATATTGGGATGATATTATAAATATATTAAATATTCCGTCAAATGATATAGACTGATTTTATATTATACCTTTATTTATTCATGTTGGGCATTTTGATAATTGGATCAAGGGCTATAAATTGTAATAATATTAATCTATAAAAAAATTTGTACTTTCAGCAACCTTAAGAAAGAAAATTTGGGTTAAATCATTGTTTGCTGAAGTGCCAGTGGCAATCCCCTTTGGAGAAAGATGCTATTCATTACAAGGGGGTGGCGAATTTTAATAATGAAAGAGACAATTCACTTATTTATTTATGAAATATATTAACAGGAGTGCAAAAAATAGAATTTTTGAATGAGCAGTATCTTTGACTAGCATTTTGGTAAACATTTAATTTTATAATTTAACTATACATTAGACATATAATACTATTCTGAGATTAAAATTTGATATTTATTTGGAAATATATGATTTAATATTTTATATCAATAAATTACCATATATTTTGTAATAATAAGTTAATTAAATTTTAAAAGAAAATAAATAATAAAAGTATATATTGAGAAAAATTTCATTTTTTTGTAATATATTTAAGTATAAATTCAATTTAAATTTCTATTATCATAAAATTAAAAATTTATATTAAAATTATTTAAAAAAAACTATTATACATTAAAAAAGTAAATTCAACATAATTATGATTTAATGGTTGAGATTATTTATTAATAAAGAAGTGCACAAATGGGGTAAAAATTACTCAAACTAATTTGAACTATCAATTTCACATTGATAGACTGAATAAAGTTAAAAACTTTTGAAACAAGGGGAAAAATAAAATTTTTTTCTTGGAATTTATAATATATTAAAAAAATAATCAAAATATTTCTATTAAAATTTTATAAAGATTTAATATAATTTAGTGAAACATTTTAATATTAAAAAAATATAATTAATTTTATTAATAGTTTTAAGATTTTTAATATTATTTACTTTATGTTATTTTGAGAAATGCTTTAGTCAAATTTTGAATTAATTTAAATTCAAATTATATTATAATAAAATAAGCTTGAAATTTTACAAAATTTTTTATCATCCTCAAATTAATATTAGTTTTCAATATATAATAAATATAATAATTAATAAATATAATAAATAATGAATTAGGAAATATTTATATATTAAATTTCTCGAGTAGATTCATTTTAGTATTAACACTTTTAGAAAATAAAAATTTTTATTAAATTAATGATCGGTAAATTTAACAGTATTGAAATATTAATGAAAATTGATTTCAGCCTTATCAACTTGATTTAAGTTTAACAGCTATTTATATTTGATTAATAAATTTTAAGTAATTCTGGAGCAATTTTTTTTTCAATTGCTTTTCTAACTTTCAATTTATTTAATAACTTTCGATTTTTTTTTCAATTATATTATCGAACAAGTTGCAACCACAGTTTTATAACTGTAATCCTGACAACATCCATCAAACTACAAGGGGCAAAATAAAGTTAAAATGAGGATTTTAGAGGGAGAATTCCAATTAAAAGATATTTTTTGCATGAAAAATTTATTTGAGGGAGATTTGTTATGGTTCACAAGTCCAACAAAATGGGGTTAAGCTAAAAGAATCAATGCACTAAAATATCCTTGGACTAATTGCTTAATGCTGTATATTTGAAATTGAGTTTGATAATGAATCAGTTACCTAGTTGAAGTGAATCTTATATGCAAAACCTTTTAAGGGATCATAATAACGCTTTGATAATTAACATTGAATTCAATGGAATGATTAAGGGGATAATTGAAAAATGTAATAGTAACATGTTCAGGGTAATGGTAGGGGGATTAGGGGGAGAATTTTTAGGAAGAGGGTATCAAGGGGATTAACTAGCATAAAAATGTAAATATATTTAAATACCGATCATCTCACCTTGTTTATTCAGTTTTTTCATTATTTTAATTAATTATATTTTTCTATTGTATATAAAAAATCGGCGAAATATGAGTCAGCGTTTAACCATTCCAACGAATCAAGATCCTTTGGATTTTTTATTTAATTCTACTCAACATCCTAATGAGTTATCCCCTCCTAGTTATGACTTAATTGGTAATCAGAGGATTTTACAGCTACAGCAGCAACAGTCAAATAGTAGTAGTCGTAGGACGAGTATAATATCACCTACCTCATCATTTTTTAGTTTTTTTTCGCCTCCTTCAACGCCTTCGGTAACGAATTCTACGCCTAATGAGAATTCAGAATTAGAAACAGAAGTGAGCGAAGAAGAGGACCTTGTAGTCATAAGCGATGAGAAGGGAGTTGTGTCAAATGATCCTGCTTTGTTTACAAACGGAGAACTAGTGTATCAATTTGTTCAGTTATATAATACAAGGCCCAGAGTGTTTCTGATCGTTGAAGGTTTTCAAAAACAGTCTAAGGCTGCCAACTCTCAATTTTATCCCTCAAAATTTAAATTAAATAATAACAAATATCAAAAAGATTTTAGTCTCGTATTTGAATTTACGAAACATTTGAGTCAGCAAGGATTTTTACAATTATCCCCAGAGCCTTACTCAAATGAGAATCCCCCTCCAAAATTCGACCCTCTCGAAACTTGCATTAGTCAATTTATTAAACTTGGAAATAACAAGAATAAGAAGTTTACTATTATAAAACAGGGTATTTTACCTGAGGATGAGATTACTGAAGCTATTCGAGGTTATATTAAACAGTGTGGTTATACTGGAGAATTGAAATTTACATTCCGTCAATTTATGGACAAGGTGAAAATCCGATCATTCCCTAAAGACTCTCAATTAAGCCCTGGTAAGAGATCGCCAGTTGTACCAACACTTTTAAGGTCTAGTAGCAGATTAATTAACAAGGAAACCCATTTCAAATGTTATTCCAAATTCTTTTTAGTCACTCCCATAAATATGTGGTTAAATGTTCAACACAAAAAAATTTATAGAAGTATTTATCATGCATTACCAGAATAATTATTATCCCAATTAATAAATATTCTTATTTATATACAATTTATTATAATTTTATAATTAATTAAATTTTATTTAATTATAAAAACACTAATAATTTAATTTAATTTTGTATACTCTGAGGGTTTAATTTCTTTTTTAAAACACCTCATAATAAATAATGGGAAACAACTTAATATTGTGATTAATCCAACTTTCCACCAAAATTCAGGAGTGAGAATGAATATAATATCTATAAAATTGATGAATACAAAGTTAGAAATATAACTTAATTTAATTTACCAAACTCTTGTTGAAATAAATAAATGGATAATGCATAAAATCCAATAGATGCAAGTTGAGATAATACCATAAAATAATGCCTATATATGGTTTATAAATAAGCGTAATTATTACACAATTCATATTAATTACCATTTATCAACTTCTAAAGCAACTGTAATTAATTCATTGAGAATTAAAGCTGTGAAACTAATTGATACAATGTTGATGAATTGTTGATCGAATAATAATAGTCCCAACAACATGATGACACCTCCTTGATAGACACTGATCAAGAACCAAGTGAAGAAAGTACGATAGCTTAGAGTGCGTCCCTAATTATTTGTTAGGACGAGATTTTCAATTAATATTATTACATCGATTACCTTTGTTAATTCCTTATATAACTCGGGATACATCATCGCCATATCTTCAGATATATCAGAATCAAGCACGAGTGCAAATACTGGAAAGTTAGTGTAAAGTGTAGTGTAACCAACTAGCAAAACTCCCTGAAACAGAGCGATGGGTGAAAAATAGAAAATAGCTGAGAATACAACTTGCATAGTGGATATGATAAGACCCCGGTGAATAATAAATTGACTAAGTTTAGCACTGCGTTTGTAACTATTTCTACCATGCCACAATAGCAGACGAGTCAGTGCACTGAATTGCTCAACTGAAAAATCAGCTGCTAGAGATGCTTGCTTACCCTCTTTACCGACTATTCCAACACCGACAGAAGCCATTTGAATCATGCTAACATCGTTACCACCATCACCAATGGCTAATGTTCTCTTTTTGGTATATGTTTTAATCAAGTGGGTCACATCAGCCTTTTGCGTCGGTGAACATCTACAACAAACAACAACTGGAAGTGAGGTAGCAACTTGAATAAATTCCATTTTACAATTTGATAAATAAAACTGTAGAGATTGACCATCAATAACTAAACAAGTATTCTTTTGGTTTTGAAGCAGTTCTAATTCATTTTGTGCTTGATAAACTTTTCGAAGGTTTGTAATTTTGTGAATAGGTTGATTGGGATATGCCAAATTGGAACTCCTAGCAATACAAATGGCTGTTTCAACTTTATCGCCCGTTAACATCCATATTTTGATTCCAGCAGCTCGAAGTGATTCTAAAGTATTGGTTACTTGATCTTGAAGCTTGTCCTCGACACCAGTTAACCCAAGAAGATCTAGATTACGTTCAAGATGATGGCTGATAACATTTTGCATTAAAATTCGTCTATTTTGGAGACTTATACTTGCTTCGTGAAACTCTTTTTCGAATATTTTATACTGTTCCTCAGTAAGGTTCTTTTTACCTACTACGAGTGTTCTTAAACCTTCGGCAGCGAATGCGTCGCAGGCATTTTCAAGCCAATCGTTTTCACGCACGAGTTTGGACATGATGGAATCTGCACCTTTAATAAAGAATGTAATTTGATCAGTTTCAACATTCTGGAGGATAATACCCATTCGTTTTGTTTCACTAGAGAAAGGGAAAGTTTGTAGGATTTTATACACGCGTCTACTACCTCCATTAGGCGTTTCAATCTCGATTGTTGAGGGATCTCTTCCAACGAGAGTCAGTCCAACTTGACGTGTCCAGTTGATAATGGCACCTTCGTCAGGCGATGAGGGTTGGTATGACAAATTGTTATCCTGATCATAAATTGGCGTGACGGTGTGACATAGAGCAAGTGCTTCAACAAGAGCTCCGATTTTATCAATGGTATCATCATGCAGATTGGAGAAAGTGCCATTCAGTGAATATGTACTACTCTTCCTCGACTGCTCAGGGGTGTTTGATGAGTTCTGATATAACCTAACTAATGCTTCAGCCACATCATTCATGTTATTATCATCAAATGAAATCGATCCAAGATGCAATTTTTTTAGCTCCATTAAGTTTTGTGTCAGAGTGCCAGTTTTGTCAGTGAGTAAATACTCAATTCTCCCAAGTTCTTCAGGAATAGTGGAGGTTCTGACTATTGTATTGGGAATTTTGGAATCTCTTGAAATACATCGAGAGTAGTACACTTTACCCATATCCATATTGACTTTGAGACTGATGGGAATAATTGAGGATAGAAGAATTAGAAATCGGATGAGATAAATATACCAAACACCCTGGAAACCGTTGATTCCAACAAGGAGAAAAGATACAAGAAGGGTAACAATACAAAGAATTTTGGACATTTGATTCACTTCAAGATCAAAAATTCCAATTTTGGTTTGTGGATTACTTGTATTCAGTGCAGCTCTCGTATCCTTACCTGTATAAATAACAGCTCCTATGATGTACCCATTTGAGGCTAATACTGTGTTGGCCCAAACAGTATTGTCCAAGCCTATAGGATCTACTCTTTCAATCTCTTGCTCACCATTTGACTCCTTCGAAATCGTACCAAAAAATGAATAAATATTCTTGTGAGGCTCTTCGACATTGAACACGCCATCAAATTCACATATACGAGCTCCCAAGGATTGACAGGAAGGGATAGAAAGTCTTAACTTCCAATCTGTCTCACCATCCAATTGTTCAGTACGAATGAAACATGATCCGGAATCTCCCGAAGTTTGTAGCAGTATCATATCTGCAGGGATTCTTTGATCCTTTCTAATAATTAAAATATCTCCCACTTTAATACGACTACTGGGGATCGTTCGAATTAATCCTCCAGGCCTCAAAACCTCGAAGCGTTGGCTATTACTCTCTAAGTCGCGCTTATATCTCTTATAATCGTCATAAGCTTCTTTAGTCAATGTGATAGTAAGGACAAAAGCCAGAGGTCCAATATAGGTAAATAAGTAACCAATTTTAAATTGAGGTACAAATTGACTGAGGGCAACTAATAAAAAATATAAATTGTAAAAGTATTTAAATTGGTCAAATAAGACCAAAATTAAAAAATTATAAACTGAATACTTTTGATTTTTGGTAATATTGGGTGCAAATTTTCGTTTTGTATCTATGTTAAAATAAGTTAATATTTAAATAGTAATAAAAAAATTTATATTTACATCTGTCATTAATTTTAATTCTTCTTAATTTCTTCTCTTTTGAACCATGATTATCTACTGATTCTATAGTTTCTGTAGGTTGCAGTTCTTCCATTTCAAAACTTAATTTGGCATCTTTCTGCTTAGGCTCAGAAATTTCTTGTGGTATAGTTATTAGAGGTTCCACATCGAGGTGAGATGATATTAATGGCGTTTTATCAGTTTCCAATTCTTTAATAGTGTCCCAGTTATTTATAAAGTTATTATTGCTATTCTTGCTATTCATATTTTCTCTCCGATTTCGACTCCTTACTTGAGGTGATTTAATGAATTGTTGGGGATTACTAGTATTTGTAGACATGTTTGCATCTATTAAATGTAAAAAAAGATTAATTAATTTTTAATTATTGATATTCAATTGTACTGGGATTTTTAAATATTCAGAGTATATTCAGTTAAATTCATGGATAGTTTTTGTGGGATTATTGATTATTTTTTCCCAAATAAATTTATAATTCTTCTGAATGGAAAAATAATTTTAAGCCTCATTGTTTTCTGATGTTATTGTAGAGTAGTAATTATTATTAATGAAAGTGAAATAAAAAGATCTTTCATACAATATTATATAAAATATTAACTGTAAAATTATCAAATTACCATGTAGTCAATCGGATAATCCAATGAATAGATTTAATTTTATGCTTACCAAAATCTTAGTCAAGATTAAATTTCACTTACTATATCACAAAAATTATAATGGAATTTTTCAAATATTACTATAATAAGTAATAACCTGTTTTTTACAATCAAACTATATTATTACTCCATATAGTATAAGGAAATATATAATTAGACCTAGAATAATGATTTGAAATTATAATCCAAATACGTTATAATATTTCGGTATATATCGCAGATAATATTTTTAAATTACTTGATACAATTTTATCTAGATTATAATATTAAGTAAAATGCTATTAATTCAGAGAATTTACACTAACATATAATATTCCAATTAAGTAAGGATACAGAAAATAAATTACATTATTAATACAAATTTTAACACAGTAAATTTAGTATTAGGCGTTTCTAAATAATGCATAAAATCTCATAACTTAATATATATACATTTATAATAATTTATTCTTTATTATATATTGAAGAGTAAGATGTGATAATTTGTAATTCAGATTTATCGTGAAAACCTTGATAAAAAGTGTATAAAAGCTTTGTTGAGATAATTGGATCTTATATTTACCCTACTCAATTCTATATTGTCCCAAATATTTTGAAAATGTGTTTGATAATGAATTAAAAATGATTTTTTGTTGAAATTAATTAACAATATAATTGAAAATATTGATATAATTTCCAATTTTTGTGAAAATATATATTGTAATAATCAATACAGTTCATTTTCTATCAACTAATAATAGTTTTATACAGACTTTTTATATAAACTATGTATTTCATTAAAAAATTAAAAATTCAAATAATTTTACTGGATTACCAACATTAAATATAATACAGAAAATAAGACATTCATTTTAATCTCAAAAATTGATAAATATTATTAATTCAAATAAATTAATAACATTGGATTTAATTTGAGTAATTATAAATAATATATTTTTAATAATATAAATAATGTAATGATATAGCCATTAACAATAACATCTTAATATATATCTAAGCTAATTGAAATTAATTTAATATTTACAATATATTTAGAGTCATTATGATAAGTTATTCATAAGTTTTTAAAATACATTTAATAAATTAGTTAGATATTAGTATTAATTTTTTGGTTTTTTATCCTCACAATAAATAGAATACTAATCATTATATTATTTTTTTCATTTAATTTTCAATTAAATATTTCAATTTTATTATTTATTTTTACTATAATTTATATTAATCTTGATTGACAATTGAAATATATTTAAATTTGATTTATTATTTATATGAACACTTATTTTTTGACAAATATCAGTGATTTATATATTTCAAATTAGATAAAATTAAAGTTGTGAATAGTAACCTTATCAATGAATTTTTAAATTTTATAAATTTGGTAACATTATAATTATCAATATATGACTTGGTATTATATAACACTGGTATTGCTATTCTAATATTTATTAAATATTGAATCTTGGTTATTCCGACAAAATCAATAAGCAAATAATTTCTTATTTAGAAGTGCTATTCAAAATTTCAATGGTAATTTGTTAAGAATCAGTGAACCACAATTTAAATAATGACTTTATATAAAATACATAGAATACAATCTTCACAAGGCTTTATTGTAATTATTCAAAAAAAGTTAGTAATATTTCTAAATTTATTAATTTTGTCTCAGTTTGATTATCATATAAATTTTAAAAGCTTTTTTTAAAGTGTTAATCAGAATATATACAAGTAAAGAAATATTTCTTTTGGTTAATCAATTTTTTATAGCGAATTAATTTATTTATTTTCTCAAAGTCAATCTGTATTGTATAAATAGTAATATTCAATCACAAAATATCATGTATATAACTCAAAATAACAGATTGAATGGTATATATTTCAAATATTTCAATCTTTGAATGAATGAATGAATAGTTTTCATACAAGTAAATATTAAGAGAAAGATATCTTTGGAAATAAGCAAAAAACTATTATTGTTGAGAATTAAATTTTCAATTTTTAAATCATTTTTCAAATAACCATGTTTCGATTATATAGCTGCATTTTTTAATTGTTTATCATTAGTATATATGTTTATGTTGTAGAAATTATATTACATTCATTATATTTTCAATAGTTTGATTTAATATGTCTAAATTTTATCATCATATTCTATTCAACTTCAACTCTATCAATGGAAAAATACTTTAACCTTAAAAAATATCAAATATTAGAGATGATAATGATTTGATAAAAAAGCCTAAAATTAAAAATTTATGTAGGTATCAATATTAACTAAATCCATTAAACAAATTTATTAAAATAACAGATCAATTTGACTCATAAATTAATTGAATAACGTTGATATCATTTAAAACAATGATATTATCAGAATCCCATAATTAATTGGATTAATGTCAAAAATTGGCCTAGATTACATATTCAAGATGTAAATGTACCAGATAGCAAAAAACCAGTTCCATTAAATTACATTAATTGAATTTAAATCTAAATTTATAATCCCAATAATTTTTATATTCAGAATCTTAATTCCAAATTCTATTCTGATAAAAATTGTTTTGAAACTTTTTATTTGATCCATAAATTATCGGTTATTTTTATTGAATTCATTTTTAATATACATATATTTTTTATTTTGTGCTTATTGGCATATTTAATTCGGTATTTTTTTCTCAAGTAAATTATTGAAATTTACTTAAAAGTATATTAATCCTTTTTATTTAGTTTACAATTATGTCACAATTTCCTACACAACCCAATTCCAATGCTCCTATTCAACAGAGTATACCACGACCTAGAAGTCCTGAACCTATGACGGAAGTTTTGGAAGCTATGCGATCCGAATTTTTATCCGTAACCAGTGAAATTAATAATTTAAAAACTACTAAGGAAGAATTGGAATCCAAGAGTAAATATCATCTGTTTTAAAAACAAAATTTGATTGAATTTTATATTTTAGTTAATTTACAAAAAACTGAAATAGAAAATTTTAAGAACCAAGCTAAGGTTTTAGAGAATTGTTTTTCAAATATGAGGAAGAGGTAATTTAGGTTTATAAGTTTTAATTAAAGAAGAAATTTATTTTGATTTTTTTAGATATGAGCAAGAAATAAATCAACTCCGAAAAGAATTGGAATCGGGTGAAGGTTTAAATAGAAAAATTCCCCAAAATTCTAGTTTGAACCCTATAAATAATAATATTGGTAATAATACCAACAATAGCAGAGCAAGTGCTCAGCCACCTTCTATGCAGTCTGAGTCTGTTGCTCCTAGTATAATTCCCAGTTCTACTGACCCTCCTCAAGATTGGAAATTCATTCCACATCGCAACTTAGATAAATATCAGTTTGAATTAACAACGAGTTTGAATTTACCATCAGTAGTTTGTTGTGTACAATTTAACCCAACTGGCACTTTGTTAGCCATTGGTCTAAACCAAGCTATTCAGCTATACCAAGTGAAGAATAGCCCAGATGACAAAGTGCAAGTCACACGTCTAATCACCTTGACCGATGGTGCGGTTACAGGTGGGGTCCAATATGTCAGATCGCTCGCATTCAGTCCCGACAGCAGCCAGTTGGCATCAGGCGGTGAAGATTTCGTTGTGACATTGTGGGATTTGAGAAATTTACCAACCTCCCCAGTCAAAGAATCAGATCCGTTACCTATTCCCAATCCAGTTAAATTAACAGGTCATGAGGGTGATATTTATACACTTAGCTTCCACCCAAGTCAGTCTCTTCTCATCAGTGGCTCTGGAGATTGCACATGTCGCGTTTGGGATCTAAGCAGAAACAATGAGTGCAAATTTGTGTTTAGAACTGATTCACCATCCCCTCAATCTACACCTAAGGATCCTTCTATAACCTGTCTCAAGATCTACAACAACAAGCTTGCTACCGGCAGCTTGGACGGTAAGCTCCGTGTGTGGGATTTGAACAGTGGGAAAATGCTCGAATTATTCGAAGCTCATAACGATGGTATCTACGGAGTTGGATGGATCAACCAAGGTATGTTTCCAATTTCAATCTGCATCAACACCTGCTAAATATCATTTCAAACCCTAGGTCGAGGACTCTTATCGGCCAGTTTGGACAATACTCTCAAATTGTGGAGCTTGCATGCTGGCTCAGCTCCTCAGCATATTGATCTCAACGGGCTCAACTCATCAGCGTCATCCCAATGTATCGCTACTCTCAAAGGTCATGAAGTAAGTATCATTCGTTTATTAAAATTAATTAAAATTAAAATGTGTTAGGATTTCGTACTCTGTTTCGATATCGACAACGAAGAAAAGATGATCGTTAGCGGTGGTAAAGATCAAAGTTTATGTTTATGGAATTTAGATCGAAGGGAGTTAATAGGTCGATTAATCGGTCATCGTAATTCGGGTAATATTCTTTTAAAATTTTCAATATTTATTTATTTCCTTTGAAATATTGTATCTAATTCAATTTATTATCAAATACTAATATATCAAACTACTAAATTTAAATCATTTGACTATTTTTAAAATACTAATTATCATTCAAATTCCTAATACTAACCAATTTTTTAGTCATATCGGTGAGTTTCCATCCCAAACAAAATTTTATAGTAAGTGGCTCAGGTGATTCAACTTGTAAATTATGGAATTTTAAAACCACTTCTTCGGCTACTACCACTAATTCAGCTTAATTTCTTTTCATCTTTTTAATCATGTTGTAATACATATATACATACATATATATATATATATTTCATTATTGTTTGAATTTAATAAATTCGTAATGTTTTTTCAAATTGGACATTTCACAATCTTGAAAATGTTTAAAAAATTTAAGATTAGATTTATCTGAATTAAATAATAAAAATAATTAAAATAATTAAAATTTTTACAATATATTCAAACTTTATTTATAACTTCTAATTAATAAAAAATAAATTTTTCCTTTGAAGTTATAACCTCTCAACATAATTACTGGGAAACAGTCCCGAAGTTCCTTTGTTAGAATTGGTACCTAATAATTCCTTAATCAACTGATATTGTAAAGAATTGAGTTTTGGATACTTACCATACCACCATCCATCTTTCAATTGATCCTTATGAATTGTCACTTGAATAATTTCATCCGCAACAATAGTCATTTCACTTTCGTTCTCCGCTTGAAAATCGTATAATGCCCTCACTAAACACAATGATTAGTAAGCATTCGATTTGATTCAATGTTAATTACCTTGGAAACTAATGGTAGAACTATCCTGAACTTGAGCCAATTCCGGCGATTCAAAAGGGTTCACCGGTGCATTATTGATTTGAACGTAACTTGCGGGAACTAGACCAGCTAGACCGGATTTGAGTTGTGCCTAAAAAGAGGATCAATAATTCGATTTGATAAAATTATTGTTGGAGTTACTTTGATCCACCCACTACCATCTAAAACATTAATCAATATAAAATTCAAGAATGATAATAAATCAATGAATTACCATCCAATTCCAACACTTTGACAGTTTCACCCTCGATTAAATTCACTTCACTGGGTTCCGTAGTTTCATAGTCGTAAAGTGCTAATGCTGTAATATTGGGTGAACTAGACCCTGGTGAAAAAGTATGGGTGTTGCTGTCCTCCAAATACTGGGGAGGGGGTGTCGACTCTCGATGTAGGGTCTTCGATGCTCCAGCGCTCGATGTCGATGGCGATAACGGCGTACTAGTTTCATTAAATTGGGTCGGCAACGGTTGTCGGGGAGTAGTGGGTGCATTGTGACTGAAGGGAGCAGTTTTAGCTGTTTTTAGGATGATTGATTAAAATGGTAGTTGGAATTCATTTTGTATTGGAATTACCTCCCAACGTAGAATAATTTAGAGATTGGTGCCTCTTAACAGTTTTAGCACCACCTTTGACGCGAGAACAGTTTGGAGTCACTTTTAATTCACATTTGGCGTGACAGTTGAACCCACACTCTATTTCATTATCAATAACTATTAAATGAAAAAGAGTTTAAGTGCTACCTTTACAAGTGAGTCCCTGTTTAGCCAATCCCCAAATCGTAGCATCACAGTAGTCACAAGTCGTGGGAATTGTAAAAGATGCAGGTTTAAGGTCGTGGAATGTACCGCCAATATTACAATCTAATATCAAATGTTATAGATAAAATTATTATGTAGTTAATATTAGTATTACCTCCAATTTGAGATTCAATTACTTGTAATTCTTCGTTATAGAGTGTTAAATTATCTTGAATTAAAATGATTTCACGCCAATTCTCCACAATATTCTAAAAAAGGTTAAAATCATTGGAAAATAAATGATTGAATAATTACTTCTCTAACTTCATCCTGATCACCCAAACTAGTATTCTCCCTATAAGCGGTCAACAAACTATTGAGACCGTCCAACTCCTTCACCTTATTGCTCAACAAGTGCTCTGTATCCTTAATAGAGCCCCTCAACTTATTCAACTTGTTCACCAAAAAGATCTTGGAATCCTCCTCTAAAATCAATTTGTCATCCTCGTAAAATTCACCATAACTGGTGAAGTACACATTGTTGGGTTCGTTCCAATTACTGGGATTGTGTTGAATAAAGTTTTGGATTTCTTTAGAGCTGTCAATTTGGTTATAGATTGTTAACGAGTGATTAATGTTTTGAAGTTCGTATTGATTGAGATTAAGTTGTAAACCGTTGTAGTGTTTTAAATAGTTTTGCATTTGCTCGCTTTGGCGTTGACTGAAAGTTTGTAAATGCTAATTAAAGTTAATGATTCATGGATTGAAATTTAGAAATTTTAAATTTACGTATAATAATTCGGGAATAATTTCGTAATAGTGACGTTTTTTATAACGATTTGCACAATGAACAGCTAATAAGTATAAATTCTAACTTATTATAGTTAACCACCGTTAAATTATCTAATTCTAATAATTTGATTACTTTATCGTTATTCCTATCAATAACATCTTGAAAGTATTGTTTAAATGCCTAAAACCACTTAATTGATATTATATAACCATATAAATATAAAGCTTACTTTATCTTGATTTTTTAAATCAAAACTTCTCTCCTGTTTAATTTGAGTCTGTTCTACTTCTTTACATATTTCTTCGTATCTAGCTTTTGCCTGTCTCTTTTTAATTCATTATTTATGAAGTAATGTGAAGATTTACCTTGTCTTTTTCGTTGTAGATTTTATCTTTTTCAGATCCCAGTTTTTGAATGAAATTAATATGCTACATAATTTAGCAAATAGCATAATTAAATATTTGAAAAGTTACCTTTTTTCTGGCTTCAACATTAAACTGAGTACACGATTTAATAGGATCCATCAACTCTTGTTGAAATCTATCACTCAACCTAATCCTCTCCTGACCCAAAGTTGAACATTCATTAATAACTTGTCTCAACGCACTCACCACAGTACTAAACCAATATTAAACATCACTCCCAAAATATATTCTATAACACCTACCTCTGTTCACTATCCCATCCCAATTGACCACTATTCCCATCCGTCACTCCACTCACATTACAACTCTGTTCCAATTTTTTATCAAGACGTTGACCAAACTTTTGTCCCAATTGACATAGTTTCTGTCCTAATTCTCGCTCAATAGCAGTTTTTTCTTTTAGAAATTCTCGAAATTCTGTAACCAAGGAAGTTTGGAAGGTTAAATACAGGTTGAGAGGATTTAGGGAGTCTTTCTAAAGGGAAAGAAAATTAGTGTATGATTTTTGTAACTCCAGGTGAATTGAATACTTTGAGATGATTGCTAAAGTCACAATTTTGGATTAGTGTAGGATCCATTTTTATTCTTATTAAGCTATCCTTTTATATTTTATATTTTATATTTTTTTATAATTTGTCAAATATTTGATAATTAAAAAAGTTTAAATTAATATTTTGATTGAAAGTGATAGTAAAATGAATTCAACAAATTTTAATTTTTTTGATTGAATAGTGGTTTATTTATAAATTTTTCTCAAGAATGATGTAAATTCAATAATACTGGAATATATATTTAGAATATTATAATTATCGATTAAAAGTCAATTTTATGCTAATAATTTTAGCTCTGATTATTACTCAATTTTATAGCGTTTAATAATTGCTTAATATAATTAATTTTATATATTTTGATATAGTTAATATTTTTTATTTTTTATTTTATTTAGTAATTGCTTAATTTTGTAATGAATTGATCTTTTAATAGAGTGACTTGTATGATCCCATAGATTACAATAGTATTAAATTAATAAATTTCATGTTAAGACATAGCCCAATTCCCAATCACAAAGTTTAAATCCATTGATCTAATGTAAAATTATTCAATTGACAATTAAAATTTTCAAATATCAATTATTCAAAAAATTTCTAATTGATTGATTTAAATATATAATTTTGATAATTTACTCACGACAAAACTTAGAACGATATGTCTTTTAAAAACTGTCCCCTTAACGAAGTTTTGGACGACTTATCAGTGTAAATCATGCTCCCTCCAATTTTTATTCCACAATTAACCCTTCTAGACGTTTTATACTTAACATTCCAGAAGAAGAGTTATGTGACATTATAAGAATAAGTTTCCAAATCGAAGAAGCTCACTGGTTCTTTGAAGATTTTGTACGTGTCCAGAATCCCTTATTACCAAGTTTTAGTTTGAGAAGCTTTAGTCTAACCTATATCCTTTTTCATATTCAAATACCTAATATTATTACGACTATGATGTCATTAGACCTTAATTGAAGTTTACTTTTCAAACATTTAGATTTTTTAAATCCTTATGTGGACCAACATGACGAACTTTATAGTCAATTTTTGTCCTATAAATTTAGAGTGCCTGTATGTGGTGCGATTATTCTAAATCCTACTTTGGATAAGGCCCTCTTCGTCAAGGGGTGGTCAGGTAGAGCTTCTTGGGGATTTCCAAGGGGTAAGATCAATATTGGGGAGCAGGACATAGATTGTGCTGTCAGAGAAGTGATTATATTTAATTGAAATTATTAGGCTGGATAGATTAATATAAATTTAGGTCCAAGAAGAGGTGGGATTCGATATTAGACAATATATGGTAAAAAACCAATATTTGGAAGTGCAACTAACGCAGCAGAGAGTCCGACTATACATAATTCCATGTATTCCAGAAACTATGGAATTCAATCCCAAAACGAGAAAAGAAATCAGTAAAATTGAGTGGCATCCACTCTCCAGATTCCTAAACTCCAAAGGCAATCGTACCGCCACAGTGCTCCACGATCGAGAAGATAATCAAAACTATAGGTACTTCATGGTAGCTCCATTCATCAATCAGTTATACTCTTGGATCAAGAAGTACCGCTTCTCCCAGAAGCACTTCGACGATTTGAGCCGTCACCACCAGAATCGAGAGCTCTTGGACTATTATTACGAACAAATTGCTAGTGGCATCGATCTTCACACCCTAGTTCAGGATCAGAAAGTTACGGCGAATCCAACTCTCCATATTACTCTACCACAATCCTTGGAATACGACCTCGGTGCAGTTCTGGATCGTGGTCACTATCTCGATGAGGACTTACCACCCTCCGAAGCTGGTCCCGATCATCCTTGGAATTCTTTCAAATTTGATTTGGAGCCCATATTTTCATAGTGTTATAAATATGGATATAATTGTTTATTGTCATATATTAACAATTTGTTAAATTAAAATAATTTTTCTTTTAATTCATTTGATTCTTTGATTTATAATTATTGGCCAGTGATCTGTCTCATTGTGATATTTTATTTAATTCAATTAAATTTTAGGTTTATAATGAGGTGCAATTGGTGCCTGAAGTTCAAAATTATCCTCATTCATTTCAATTCAAATCACTTCGCCATTCTTCTCAGTATCCTCAATCAATTTCAGTACACGTTCTGTTACATGGTCAGCTGTTAGAAACTCAGCGCCTTCGCCAATTTCCAATAGCTCTGGAGGGAATTAGTTCAGAATTGGAGTACCTAAATTGATTGATTAATATGTGTGGGGAATCGGTTGGATGGAAAGAAGGAAGTTACGTGTAAAGCTAGGCATTATTGCATTAATTTTGATATTCTTCCATTGATTTTGACCCAAAATTTGTTAGAATATTTTCGCCTAAACTCCCATTATCAATATCTCAATGTATCAATAAGATTTACAAAATTACTCCAGCTTTTGTGGTAGAATAAATTGGCAACCAAGCGGCGTGTAAAGTACCTGACATTGACGAAGTATTGATTATACAGAATTCCAATGCGAGGTCACATTTCAATTGATTTTGGAAATTTTTAACACTGATTTGAATCCCCCTGAACTACAGCTACAAGGTTAATGCTAATAATGCTTTGAGTACATTCCAAAGTTTTATTAATATTTCATAGACGATTTCGAAATAATGATGTCTAAATCCTCAAAATCCTCCTCCTGTTCGTGAATTCCAGGGTTGTTGAACATAATCTAACCATTCTCATCATTATTATTACATTGTTAATTGATAGATTATAATCTTACCTGAGCCGGTTTAGATTCCCTTTCAGCAACTTTGAATAATTGTTCAATATCTGAACTTTTCCTAACATCGCAGTGGACGTATTTGACACATTTTGTAAACCTATAATAATATGAGAATATTATATCGTTATAATATTTGGGATTTAGTTTAATTCCTTTTCCAACTTGATTCCCAATCGGTCGTTAATATATGTTCTAACAACATTCGCATTAGATGGAATTAATAAAGCGGGGTATGGAGTGATCAAAGTCGTCGCCCTTCTTTGACGAGTAGTCTTACAGTAGCTTCGCCAATTCCCGACGCACCACCTACTACGATTTCTGCCAGTCCGTCAACTTTCATCTTTTTTATTTTTCATTATTTAATCTAATTGATCCGAGTTTATAACTTTTTGATGATTTTTAATGTAGGTAGTATTAATTCTTATACCAATTGATGAGTGCCAGGGATTGGGATTAGTTATTTGGATTGTAGATTTAGTGATTGATTGGATTAATAAATTAGGTGAATAGGGATAGATTTTGGTTTTTGCGAAGTTAATGTTTAGGAATAATTGAAGCAATATTTTTATCATATATTAAATCATAATTGATATACATTTTTGCAGGTTTTCTATAAGGATATCCCTTTGATAAACTGTTAAATATCTCAAATATTTATGAGTGGTTCGATAATAGAAAGAAAATGTCACGGTTTGAAGTGAGCTTATATGATATATAATTGAATTATCGTATTGGGACAAAAGTTGCTTTAAAATTGATTATCACCAAAATTCGTCAATATATCAAGATAGATGAGTTAAATTTTTTCAAAAATACTTTATCAGTTGTATTAATTTGCTTAAAGGTATTATTATATAATTGTTTTCAAATATAGAAATCAACCAAAAAGAGGTCCTCAATATTGAATTAAATGAACATTTATTACTGCATATTTTTTAAAATATGATATAATGAACATAAATGAAAATAAATTTATTGTTTAAAATCTTAATATACAAAATCCAACCAAGTCAGTTTATCATATTATATTTTATTCTTTCGAACTATCGAAATGACTAGGTTTTATAAGAACAAAATATTTAATGTAATATGGATATACAATTTTGAACAAGATTATAAAAATATTTATATTTATAATTGATATTAACAATTTCTTTATATATAAACTAAAGTTTTCTTAATATATATCCATTGATATAATATTAATGAATGAAAAATATTTATAAAACTATATAGATTTAGATTTTATTCATACCTCCAAGATAAAATTTATAAATTTGAAATATTGATGAAAAGAATATCTTTATCCTGAAACATTATTCTCAAAAATACTTTTGGTTTTATCTAAGTAGTAGATAATAAAATAATTAAAAATTATTATTTATATTTTGTATATCACTCAGGTTGATTAAATATCTTACGTTAATATATTTTGGTAAAATAATTGATTCAGAGATAATAAAATTTTAATTTTATATTAGTATTCATATAGATATTATAGAATTTTCTATGGTTTTATATGTGAAAATTTATAAATTCAACTACTTGAATCCAATAGATTAATATATTATAGAATATAAAATATACCAATAAAAATTAATTCTATACATATCAAAATTATTCAACTTTAAAGCAACATATTTGAACTATAATTTAATTCAAATATAAATGATTATCTTAAAACCCGAACTAATTATAAACCGTTGAAATTTGATCATAATTAATCAAGAGATACTATGGCTATATTACAATAGCTAAAAGGAATAATAAACTAATAAATCATTAGAGACTTAATTTGGTAATATTTCAATAATAAATTGAATTTTGAATATTCTGACCAAAAAATGACTTTGAAATATTATTAATTTATTTTTATCACAATTTGTTAAGTAATAACAAAATTTAAAATTATATAAAAATTTACTTGTTTAAAATATATCATGGTTGACATATACAAAATAAAAAAAATTAATTTTTTAGTCATTAATATTTGATATAGATTAAGTTTTTAGAAGTATTAAGTATTATTATGAATTTAAAAAGGATTCGTTTTACATGAATTATATTAATATATGAATACAAAATTATAATTTTTAATATTAATGATTGATAAAAGAAATCAAATATAAAGGATCCAGAAATATCAACTTGTAAGCTATAGGGGTTTATCAACCGAACTTCTATTAGACATATCGGATCATAAATAAATATTTAAATAATTTTTCTCAATTAATATCCAATATTATACTAATTCACGAGGACATACTATCGCGGCTATTAGCTCTTTGAGCGTCATCGAAGAGATTGATATAGCCATTGTATAGGCCAGATTGTGAAGCATGGCACCTACAAACTGAGATAGGTTACTGATGATCAGTTCCCTAGTCATCCAACCATGATTACTGGTAAATGCAGCGTTGAAGAGGGTGATTAGATCAGCAGTAGTGGTAGTGTGAGGATCTGACATGCTAAGGCAGATCAAAGAATATCAGTAGGAATGAATGTAGAACGAATAATGGAATATGTTTCAAGTGAAGCCATAGATGGCTCCTTGAGTATGCTCGGAAGCGGGTTTGGAGTAGGAAAATAAAGGTTATTTGTAAAGTAGAATAAAGAAAGTCCCCCCAGAATTGAGTGCAAAGTGTTGGCATAAGTAGGTGATGACTAAATAATAACATGGTTGAAAGGACATGTGGACATTGGGATATCAAGGTGTTAGAAACTTAGTCACAACTGATTGGGATTATTTATATGGCTTAATTGGGGTGATTAGCGTTTTGGCAGTGTTTTTGAGAGAGAGAGAGGAGGTATCAAATAGATAACAAATGTCACACATACAATAAGCCCCTATGGCCCAATGGATAAGGCATCGGACTTCTAATCCGGGGATTCTGGGTTCGATCCCCAGTAGGGGTGCTAGGATTGCAACTTTTTTTGAATTTTTTCTTTTTAGTTTATTTTTCATTTTTTTTCTGTTTTTAAAGATATAAATCAAATTAGTTTAAAGTCATACTTGAAATAAATTCTCATATTGCATTTTTTTTAATATTGAATTAATCTCATTAAATTTATGAATGATTCGAACAGGATAATATAACCAATATTTTATTTTTTTTATGTAGTAATATTTATTAGCTTTACAAGTTTTCATTTTTTAGAAAATTAATTCGAATCTTTGGGTTCTTTGGAGTTTTATATATATTAACAATAATAGTTTGTTATCTGGGATTTGAAATTGAAATTGAATTAATTTGTTCTTGGTTAAATATATTAGAAAGATTGATACATGATAATTTTAAAATGTAAATTTAGTAATTTGTATATAATTTAATACCTGGTACACCATCAATCTTTGGTTTTAGTTAGAAAACGCTAATTGATGCTGACGCTAATCATTTTAATAATAGAATTGCGATAACCAATAAATGGAATCACTTTTTCTCCAATATATTTGAAGTATTACCAATTTCTTTGAATATTTGAAACTAGTTGGGTATGTAATCATCAATAATACAAATATTTACAAAATAATGAGAATAAAATTATGCTATAAATATTATTAATATTATTATTACTTTTATTTTTAGTTAAATCAGTTGAAATATTTATATATTTCTTATTTGTAAACCCACCACTAAGTGAACAAAACTCTTTAGCAAAATATAATAAATGACAATCATTCTAAATCTAATATATCTACAATAGCTTTAGTTGCATAATAAATATATAATATGAATCAATTTATCACTGTTGATATTGAGTTAGTTCAAAGGATCAAAAATTGACTATTTAGATTCATATTGGTATTATATTGGAAATATAATATACAAATCAACAATAGCTGAATATATTATTTTATAATTATTTTTTATTTGATTTTATATAATATAAATATTATATAAAAGTTCATTATTATTTTTCAAATATTTTTTGAAACAAAATTATTAACAAGTTTATAATATAAATTGGTTATCAATTCATATTTTTAACCATATATCATTTAATTAGTATATTATATATTTTATAATTATAAAGATTATTTATTAATAGAATGATTTTCAAAGATTTGATTTTATTAAAAAAACATATTTTTTTGATAATAAAAATTTATCAAATTTTTAATTCAATAACCAAATATTCACCAATGATATGTATAACTTTAATGACACTAAGAGCCTTTGAATTAGCCTAATCAAAAGTTATATTTTTTATATAAATTTCAATAATTTTGAAAAAAAACAATGAATAATTTAGTCTCTGAATAATAGCTCTTATCTTAAGCCTAATATCATATTATATTAATAATCTTATTTTATAAAACTAGTGTAATTGAATTAATATAAATATTTTTTAATTTTAAATATATTATAATATTAGCTATAATATATATTATTTATATACTGACCTACAAAAGTGAGTTATAAAATCAAAAATATTTATATTTTTACTAATAACTTAATTAATATTTAATGAAATAAACCTAAATTAAGTAATTAAAATCTATTATATTTATTAATTATATATATCATTAAATGATGATATTTAGCTATTAATTAGCTAAAATATAAACCCTTAAATTTTACCTAGGGTGAGTTATAAATTTGTAGGTTTTTGGTGATAAAAAAAAATTAAAACTTAGTATATCTATCTTTAATTTTTCTAACTTTTTTAAGTTTGTGGGGTATAGAATCAACTAACTTCTTATATTAAAAAAGGTTAATTTTGTTTTATACTTCTTAAATATATTTTTAAAGTTGATTTAAATCTTTTGCTAAAGGGAAAACTTTAATAACTTTTTTTAACTAATCTTAAAAGTATTTAATTAAATTAAAGTTAAAAGATTAAAAAAGCTACTTTATAATTATTATTTTATTATTTTTAAGCTATTTGGTAATAGAAGTTATAATATAACAAAAAAATATTATCTTACTAGAAAATAATATTAGATTTATTTAACCTATATTATTCAATGGTTTTTTTCAATTTATTGTTTAGAATACTTTAATATATCTTAGTATTAATTCCCCAATTAACTTTATAAAGATATCTTACACCTAAAGACAATATATATCCCTAAACAATAATTAACCTACTATTATACTTTTAGGTAGAATTAACATAATGGTTATAAAATAATTTTATATTTTTTCTAAAGCATCTAGCTTTTTTATTAAATTTACTAAAATATATTTTTGTTTCATTAAGTTAAATAACTTTACACTAATTAGTTTTAGTTTAATAATAGTAGCAACATTTAAACTCTTATCTAATTTTACAAAAAGACTTTTTTAGTTAGGGGTGTTTTTTTTAAAATATAAGTGGTATCTATATTAATATAAAATATATATAATAATATTAGTGCTAATTAATATTTTTATATAGTTTTATAATTCTTGCTATATTTCTACAGTAGTATTATATTTTCTTGTATTAATTAACCTATAAATATATTTCTCATTATATTCATCTATAATTTTAATATATTTAAGTTTAAATGTTTTTTATTACTATTTTTAATAGCTTTAACTATAATAAACTAGCTAACATTAGTAATTCTAATAATATCACAAGATGATTTACCTTCTTTATAAAGTTAATTAATACATAAATAGATTTTTTAAAAAGGGATTTAAGCATAATGATATTAATAAAAAGAATTTAATATATCTATAAAATATTATATAAAATAATAGCAAAAAGAGAAAAAACATATAGTTATATACTGTTAAATATATCCTTTTATCTCAAAAACCTACAAATATATAACTCATCTTAGTTAAATATTAAGGGTTAATATCTTTCCTAATAGTTTACTAAATATATCTAAATATATTTATTTGTTATTAAATAATATACCTTAATTATATGTTATAGTTTCAAGTAATCTAATATATACAATTATTTTAGTTATTAATTAAAATATATATATATTTGATTTTATAACTCATTTTTATAA